>JZKD02S2333823.1:18347-32012 GCA_000966675.3 Picea glauca
TTCTTCTACCTCCACTTTGATAAGTGATGATACGATTGATTGTCTACGATGTAGTGAAAAATGTCCATATATATATGGACATTGCGTCGATTTTGTCGTTCGAACCGTGGACAACACAACTGTGCATTGTACGATTAGGTAGCCTCTATTAGAAAATTTGCTTCCTAAGTTGGTAGATTTGTTGTATGAAACCTATCTACAAAAAAAGACAAGTAATGTATACATGTTGCAAGACCTTCAGATACATAGTTAATTCACCTTAAATGAGGACAATGCAATTTTGCATATTGACTGAAGAAGGGAATATATATATATATGAAAATTTGTGAGGAAATTAAAATACCTCATGTGTCTCTGTAATATATGTTCAACATCCATATGAATGTTTGTCGGACATTGTTCAGTCCAAAAAATGGGAAGCATGCAGCAAACCCCATATATCCCATGGCCCCGATTATTTTATACTAGGAACATATACCAGATGCAAGAGAAAAAAAAATGCGGCAACGTCTTTTCTTAGTATATGAAATTGTTTGGTGCAAAGGTGGATGCATCCTGCTCTATCTGGGAACTTGCTTGCGGCATGTTTGAAGTTTATTTGGTTCTTGGTTGTGTGATTCATTTGTCAATTTGTATATCGCAAAACTCCGACTATTGTTTGGAGGACACAAAACAATAGAATTGATTTTTTTAGCCAGATTGCCTGCAAATCCGCCTGTTTATTTCTATGGCGCTGTGACACAAATGTAGTATGTGCCTTGTTTTGGTAGTTTTTCTTCATCGATGAACTTGGTAAAATTAATCTCATGGAATAATTTGAAACCAATGAATATATACTGTGCGAAGTGCAATTGTGCTATCATATCAACAAGAGGCCCTTAAAATTCAAATTGCTCGTTGCTTTAGCATTTTTGCTTGATCCATGAACTTGGTAAAATGAATCTCCTAGAATAATTTGAAATCAACGAATATATACTGTGCGAAGTGAAATTATGCTATGATATCAACAAGAGGCCCTTAAAATTCAAATTGGTCCTTGTTATGCTTGTGGTGATAGAATTTAAAAAAAAAAAACTTTTGTTTCCTTCCTTTTTTTTAAATAAGCGATTTAAAATCCTTTGATAATTTTATGTAATTCAATTGTACAATCTCAATACTTAATATTAATAATTTAGTATTTGAAAATAATGTTTTTAGATAATGTTAGATAGGATGACCATCCGTAAACAATCACAATGTTGAGGCCCACCATTCCTTGAGTCCTTCTGTGAATTTGTATATCGCGGAACTCTGAGTGTTGTTTGGAGGACATAGGACAATAGAAGTGCAATGTTGAGCTAGAGAGCCCGCAAGTCCGCCTGTCAATTTGTATATCACGGAAGTCTAGGTGCTATTTGTAGGACATAGAACAATAGAGGCTCAATTTTGAGCCCAACAGGCTGAGAAACCGCAATCCAAAAAGTGGCTGAGTATGGAATGAAGGATTTGTCCATGCTCTATAAAATCTCATGTCCATATAAAGTACATGTTTACAATGTATTGCTTGTTTGTCGAAAAAAAATTTGGGTGCGGAAGTTCTCCCTAGATTTCATCTGTAAATTTGTATATTACATAACTCCGAGTGTTGTTTGGATGACATGGAACAATAGAAGTGCAATGTTGAGCTAGACAACCCGCAGGTCCGCTTGTCAATTTGTATATCATGGAATTGTGGGTGCTATTTGTGGGGCGCAAAACAATAGAGGCCAAATTTTCATCCCCCCAGCCCAAGTATGGAATGTGAGATCCATACATGATCTATAGAAATTTCATGTCCATACGTTATTAGAGTACATACTTAATATGTATTAATCATTTTTCGGAAAACTTTTAGGTGCGGAAGTTGGTGGATTCACGACTTCTGATTTCACATACTTTTATATCACTAGCCCGACTAACCACTTCCCCGTTTGATATTGTAATAAAAAAATATAAATTGGCCCAAGTCCAAATGTTCTATGACATCAACACGAGGGCCTTAAAATTCAAATAGCTCACAAGTCTTCTTGTCAATTTGTATATCACGAAAATGTGGGTGCTATTTGTAGAACACAGAACAAGACAGGCCCAATTTTGAACATGCCAGGCCAAGAAACTGCGATCCAAATAGTCCCTAAGTATGGAATGAGGGATCCATACATGCTCTATAAAATCTCATGTCCATAGTTTTTAGAAGTACATCTTTAGTATGTATTTCTCGTTTCCTCTGAATGTTGTTTAGAAGACACAAAACAATAGAAATGCAATGTTGAGCGAGCTAGTACGCAAATTCGCCTGTCAATTTGTATATCACGGGACTCTGGGTGCTATTTGTAGGATACAGACCAATAGAGGCCCAGTTTTGAGCCCGCCAGACCAAGAACCCACGATCGAAAAAGTGGCCAAGTATGGAATGTGAGATTCATGCAAGCTCTATAAAAACCTAATATCCATACCTTATAAGAGTACATACTTAGTATGTATTACTCATTTTTCAGAAAACTTCTAGCTGTGGAACTTAGAGGATTCACAACTTCACATTTCAATTAATTTTATATCACTAGGTCGACCGACTGCTTCTCCATTTGATATTGTAAAAAAATAATATAAACTAGCCCAAGTCCAATTGTGCTAATACATCGACAACATGCCATTAAAATTCAAATAGTCTGCAAGTCCTCATGTTAATTTGTATATCGCGGAACTCTAGGTGGTATTTGTGGGGCACGGAACAACAAAGGCCAAATTTTGAGCCCACGAGCCCGAGAAACTGTGATAAAAAAAGTGGCTAAGTATGTTCAGATTTCCATCCATTTTTATATCAACAACCTGATCGACCTCTTGCCCATTTCATATTATACAAAATTTTTGGAACGTAATTTTCCAAATATGCAGGTTTTTCTTTGAAATAAGATATTTCACATCCTTTTATAATTTTATGTAATCAAATTGTATAATATGAATATTTAATATTAATACTTTAGTATTGAAATTAATATTTTTAGGTAGTGTTATATAGTTTATAGGGATCGACATCCATAAACAATGGCAAGGTTGAGCCCGCCAACCCTGGATTCATCTATGAATTTGTGTTTGAATGACAGGGAACAATAGAAATGCAAATTTGAGCGAGCCACGCAACAAGTTTTCATGTCAATTTGTATACCACGGAACTCTTGAGTGATATTTGTAGCTCAAAGAACAATGGAGGCCCAGTTTTGAGCCCGCTAGCCCGAGAACCCATGATCCAAAGATTGTCTTAAGTATGGAATGTGGGAACAATACATGATCTATAAAATCTCATGTCTGTACTTTCTAAAAGTAGATTTTATGTATTCCTTTTTTTTTTTGGAAAATTTCTTGGTAAGGAAGTTGGGGGATTCACGTATTCAGATTTCACTTACTTTTATAACACCATCCCCAACGACCGACAAATTCCCCATTTCATATTGTACAAACGTCCTTGTCTAATTAAATTGTAAAATATCAATATTTAGTATTCAAAATAATTTTTTTAGATAATGTGATATACTTGATAGGGATTAGAATCTGTAAACAATGGCATTATCGAGGCCGCCAACCCCGGAGTCTTTCTGTCAATTTGTATATCATAGAAATTCGAGTACTATTTGTATGAAATGAAACAAAAGGAGTGCAATGTTGACTGAGCTAGCCTGCAGGTCCGCTGGAACATTGTGTATATTGCACAATTTATATGCTATTTGTAGACCAAAAAATAATGGATGCCCAATTTAGAGCCCACCATTCTGAGAACTAGTGATCAAAATAGTGGCCAAGTATGGAATGCGAGATCTGTACATGCTCTATAACATCTCATATTCATATTTTATAGTACATATTCAATCGCGGGTTCCTGCATAGGCGGGTTTAATATTGCGTTTCCATTGTTCCGCCACGTGCAACTAGCACTCAGACTTTCGCAATTTAAAAATTAGCAAACAAACCCCTCTTCATCTCATATGATTTCTCTTTCTGTTTACTTGGTCCTTTTTCCCAATGTCTCATGATTTTATATACAAAACCCAAAGTTCAACGATATACAAATTTCCCTCTCGCCATTGCACTTTCGTTGTTCCCCTACGTACAAACAACAACCAAAATTTCATGAAATACAAATTGACAGTCGATATATGTCACCAAGATGCAATATAACCATCGTCCCTTGACGTATCCTAGGTATATATTATGACCTTTTTCTTTTGTAACCCACCCAACCGCTTTCCATACTTAGGTATTTCTTGGAATCGGTTTCTCGAGTTGGTAGGTGCACTAAATGTACAATGCTTCGTCGCAATTCGCCATCACCGTTTCCTTCGTACTTATTTCCAGATATGCAGTAATTAAGCTTTAATGCTAGTATTCCATCCTCTAGGGACCGTTAAGATTGTCATTAATGTTCAGAAATCTAGAGAAGATTTGTCATTACTACGAATTAAATTAATATTTGTGTAGAAGTATGTTATCATTTCCAAGTACTCATTTCAAACATGATGCAATCTATTTTTGTGGGTCGACAGGTTGGCTCCTTTAATAAATTTCTAATTCTTCATCTCTCTTTGCCATCATCGTGAGCTTCACACTTTTTTCTAATTGTGCAATTAGTGAGCTGTAATGGTGACAACTCATTCCACAGGAACCCTGGAGATTTTCATTGATCAATGAAAGGCTCGAGGAGATATTACATTGATACACATTAAACCATAATTTGTGGAGGCTTATATGTCGTTAGCTTGTGGCAACATTTATGTCCAGATACAGTAAACAAATTCAGGCATAATGCCTAGAGGTTCCACTATCCCAAGACATATTCTTACTGCTCATCTCCCTCCTCCTAGGAGAAAAAAAGGAGATGGTCCCTTGGTACACCGAGAGATATATTTCAAGCCAAAGAATTCCAAGGCAACCTTGCTTGCTCAGAGAACTTGCCCAGTTGCATTCATGGCTTCCGTAGAGCTTGATGTCATGGATTCCAAGCTGGAAGAAGATGATTTGATGGACGATGATACGACGATGGATGATGGCAATGCAAAGACTCTTCCCACTCCTACGACCAAATTGAAACCAACCATAATGGGCGAAACTTTTCGCCTCAGCGATGGTAGTCCTGACAACACTAAAAGGGGTTTCAGAAAAGAATCTGACACTGAATGCAATAGCCACTTCACAACGTGAAAGTAGGAATTCGAGAGTTCCAAACTAGTCAATTCTGGGAGGAAGAGTTTCATTATAAAGAAATGATATGTTGATGCTCCCAGAGATATATTTCAATCCAAAAAATTATTCTCTTACGGGACTACTGTCCTCTTATATGGATATACAATTAACATCTTTGGGAATGAGGTCCAGAACTCTCATTGTTGGAAGGCATTTCTTTACTAGTCATCTCCTTCCACACAGAATGGACTAATTTGGGCCTCTAAAATTGTACGTGCAACCTATGTCCTTGAAATTTTTTAGACTATGCAAAGGTGGTTTCAATTAAGGGCTATTCCATTTTCCCTGCAACGTTTTTCATCTTCTTACTCATGGGAAAATTCTTAAAACTCTCAATTTCACCACAGGATAATTCATAGAGGAGAAAATTACAAGGATGTTGCATACTGCGGATCCTGTGCCTGTGTTTGTGGCAGATACGTTCAATGTTTTGGCTCGAAGAACTGGGCCCAATTTCTAAGGATAGATGTACAATACTTGGGTTTTTCTTATTTTTTTAAATGGATTTGCTATTAAAAAAAAATTCCTTGGATTCTTCGTTGCTTCTTCTTTTCTGGATTTAACGGTTGTTCTCATTGGCAGGTTCAATGTTGTCATAGTTTTTGGATATTGTGTTTACTTCGGTTATTTTTTCTAAGATGGAACATGTAACAGTTATATGAAAATGTACTATGTCAATCCACCAACCATTTATGGAAACAAAAAATGGATTACACACAGTTTCAAACCAACGTTCAATTCTATTCGCAATGCAGATACAACATAGCAATAGCAATGTACAATCTTGCAACAAAATTGTCATTCTTCTTTGTAGGCATGAAGTTATTAAGTTTTAATGCTAANTTCTTCTACCTCCACTTTGATAAGTGATGATACGATTGATTGTCTACGATGTAGTGAAAAATGTCCATATATATATGGACATTGCGTCGATTTTGTCGTTCGAACCGTGGACAACACAACTGTGCATTGTACGATTAGGTAGCCTCTATTAGAAAATTTGCTTCCTAAGTTGGTAGATTTGTTGTATGAAACCTATCTACAAAAAAAGACAAGTAATGTATACATGTTGCAAGACCTTCAGATACATAGTTAATTCACCTTAAATGAGGACAATGCAATTTTGCATATTGACTGAAGAAGGGAATATATATATATATGAAAATTTGTGAGGAAATTAAAATACCTCATGTGTCTCTGTAATATATGTTCAACATCCATATGAATGTTTGTCGGACATTGTTCAGTCCAAAAAATGGGAAGCATGCAGCAAACCCCATATATCCCATGGCCCCGATTATTTTATACTAGGAACATATACCAGATGCAAGAGAAAAAAAAATGCGGCAACGTCTTTTCTTAGTATATGAAATTGTTTGGTGCAAAGGTGGATGCATCCTGCTCTATCTGGGAACTTGCTTGCGGCATGTTTGAAGTTTATTTGGTTCTTGGTTGTGTGATTCATTTGTCAATTTGTATATCGCAAAACTCCGACTATTGTTTGGAGGACACAAAACAATAGAATTGATTTTTTTAGCCAGATTGCCTGCAAATCCGCCTGTTTATTTCTATGGCGCTGTGACACAAATGTAGTATGTGCCTTGTTTTGGTAGTTTTTCTTCATCGATGAACTTGGTAAAATTAATCTCATGGAATAATTTGAAACCAATGAATATATACTGTGCGAAGTGCAATTGTGCTATCATATCAACAAGAGGCCCTTAAAATTCAAATTGCTCGTTGCTTTAGCATTTTTGCTTGATCCATGAACTTGGTAAAATGAATCTCCTAGAATAATTTGAAATCAACGAATATATACTGTGCGAAGTGAAATTATGCTATGATATCAACAAGAGGCCCTTAAAATTCAAATTGGTCCTTGTTATGCTTGTGGTGATAGAATTTAAAAAAAAAAAACTTTTGTTTCCTTCCTTTTTTTTTAAATAAGCGATTTAAAATCCTTTGATAATTTTATGTAATTCAATTGTACAATCTCAATACTTAATATTAATAATTTAGTATTTGAAAATAATGTTTTTAGATAATATTAGATAGGATGACCATCCGTAAACAATCATAATGTTGAGGCCCACCATTCCTTGAGTCCTGTGAATTTGTATATCGCGGAACTATGAGTGTTGTTTGGAGGACATAGGACAATAGAAGTGCAATGTTGAGCCAGAGAGCCCGCAAGTCCGCCTGTCAATTTGTATATCACGGAAGTCTAGGTGCTATTTGTAGGACATAGAACAATAGAGGCTCAATTTTGAGCCCAACAGGCTGAGAAACCGCGATCCAAAAAGTGGCTAAGTATGGAATGAAGGATTTGTCCATGCTCTATAAAATCTCATGTCCATATAAAGTACACGTTTATTATGTATTGCTTGTTTGTCGAAAAAAAATTTGGTTGCGGAAGTTCGCCCTAGAGTTCATCTGTAAATTTGTATATTACATAACTCCGAGTGTTGTTTGGATGACATGGAACAATAGAAGTGCAATGTTGAGCTAGACAACCCGTAGGTCCGCTTGTCAATTTGTATATCATGGAATTGTGGGTGCTATTTGTGGGGCACGAAACAATAGAGGCCAAATTTTCAGCCCCCCAGCCCAAGTATGGAATGTGAGATCCATACATGATCTATAGAAATTTCATGTCCATACGTTATAAGAGTACATACTTAATATGTATTAATCATTTTTCGGAAAACTTTTAGGTGCGGAAGTTGGTGGATTCACGACTTCTTATTTCACATACTTTTATATCACCAGCTCGACTAACCACTTCCCCGTTTGATATTGTAATAAAAAAATATAAATTGGCCCAAGTCCAAATGTTCTATGACATCAAGACGAGGGCCTTAAAATTCAAATAGCTCACAAGTCTTCTTGTCAATTTGTATATCACGAAAATGTGGGTGCTATTTGTAGAACACAGAACAAGATAGGCCCAATTTTGAACATGCCAGGCCGAGAAACTGCGATCCAAATAGTCCCTAAGTATGGAATGAGGGATCCATACATGCTCTATAAAATCTCATGTCCATATTTTTTAGAAGTACATCTTTAGTATGTATTGCTCGTTTCCTCTGAATGTTGTTTAGAAGACACAAAACAATAGAAATGCAATGTTGAGCGAGCTAGTACGCAAATTCGCCTGTCAATTTGTATATCACAGGACTCTGGGTGCTATTTGTAGGATACAGACCAATAGAGGCCCAGTTTTGAGCCCGCCAGACCAAGAACCCGCGATCGAAAAAGTGGCCAAGTATGGAATGTGAGATTCATGCAAGCTCTATAAAAACCTAACATCCATACCTTATAAGAGTACATACTTAGTACGTATTACTCATTTTTCATAAAACTTCTAGCTGTGGAACTTAGAGGATTCACAACTTCACATTTCAATTACTTTTATATCACTAGGTCGACCGACCGCTTCTCCATTTGATATTGTAAAAAATTAATATAAACTAGCCCAAGTCCATTTGTGCTAATACATCGACAACATGCCATTAAAATTCAAATAGTCTGCAAGTCCTCTTGTTAATTTGTATATCGCGGAACTCTAGGTGGTATTTGTGGGGCACGGAACAACAGAGGCCCAATTTTGAGCCCACGAGCCCGAGAAACTGTGATAAAAAAAGTGGCTAAGTATGTTCAGATTTCCATCCATTTTTATATCAACAACCTGATCGACCTCTTGCCCATTTCATATTATACAAATTTTTTGGAACGTAATTTTCCAAATATGCAGGTTTTTCTTTGAAATAAGATATTTCACATCCTTTTATAATTTTATGTAATCAAATTGTACAATATGAATATTTAATATTAATACTTTAGTATTGAAATTAATATTTTTAGGTAGTGTTATATAGTTTATAGGGATCGACATCCATAAACAATGGCAAGGTTGAGCCCTCCAACCCTGGATTCATCTATGAATTTGTGTTTGAATGACAGGGAACAATAGAAATGCAAATTTGAGCGAGCCACGCAGCAAGTTTTCATGTCAATTTGTATATCATGGAACTCTTGAGTGATATTTGTAGCTCAAAGAACAATGGAGGCCCAGTTTTGAGCCCGCTAGCCCGAGAACCCGTGATCCAAAGATTGTATTAAGTATGGAATGCGGGAACAATACATGATCTATAAAATCTCATGTCTGTACTTTCTAAAAGTAGATTTTATGTATTCCTTTTTTTTTTGGGAAAATTTCTTGGTAAGGAAGTTGGGGGATTCACGTATTCATATTTCACTTACTTTTATAACACCATCCCCAACGACCGACGAATTCCCCATTTCATATTGTACAGATGTCCTTGTCTAATTAAATTGTAAAATATCAATATTTAGTATTCAAAATAATGTTTTTAGATAATGTGATATACTTGATAGGGATTAGAATCTATAAACAATGGCATTATCGAGGCCGCCAACCCCGGAGACTTTCTGTCAATTTGTATATAGTAGAAATTCAAGTACTATTTGTATGACATGAAACAAAAGGAGTGCAATGTTGACTGAGCTAGCCTGCAGGTCCGCTGGAACATTGTGTATATTGCACAATTTTGGATGCTATTTGTAGACCACAAAATAATGGATGCCCAATTTAGAGCCCACCATTCCGAGAACTAGTGATCAAAATAGTGGCCAAGTATGGAATGCGTGATCTGTACATGCTCTATAACATCTCATATTCATATTTTATAGTACATATTCAATCACGGGTTCCTGCATAGGCGGGTTTAACATTGCGTTTCCATTGTTTCGCCACGTGCAACTAGCACTCAGACTTTTGCAATTTAAAAATTAGCAAACAAACCCCTCTTCATCTCATATGATTTCTCTTTCTGTTTACTTGGTCCTTTTTCCCAATGTCTCATGATTTTATATACAAAACCCAAATTTCAACGATATAAAAATTTCCCTCTCGCCATTGCACTTCCGTTGTTCCCCTACGTACAAACAACAACCAAAATTTCATGAAATACAAATTGACAGTCGATATATGTCACCAAGATGCAATATAACCATCGTCCCTTGACATATCCTAGGTATATATTCTGACCTTTTTCTTTTATAACCCACCCAACTGCTTTCCATACTTAGGTATTTCTTGGAATCGGTTTCCCGAGTTGGTAGGTGCACTAAATGTACAATGCTTCGTCGCAATTCACCATCACCGTTTCCTTCGTACTTGTTTCCAGATATGCAGTAATTAAGCTTTAATTCTAGTATTCCATCCTCTAGGGACCGTTAAGATTGTCATTAATGTCCGGAAATCCAGAGAAGATTTGTCATTACTACGAATTAAATTAATATTTGTGCAGAAGTATGTTATCATTTCCATGTACTCATTTCAAACATGATGCAATCTATTTTTGTGCGTCGACAGGTTGGCTCCTTTAATAAATTTCTAATTCTTCATCTCTCTTTGCCATCATCGTGAGCTTCACACTTTTTTCTAATTATGCAATTAGTGAGCTGTAATGGTGACAACTCATTCCACAGGAACCCTGGAGATTTTCATTGATCAATGAAAGGCTCGAGGAGATATTACATTGATACACATTAAACCATAATTTGTGGAGGCTTATATGTCGTTAGCTTGTGGCAACATTTATGTCCAGATACAGTAAACAAATTCAGGCATAATGCCTAGAGGTTCCACTATCCCAAGACATATTCTTACTGCTCATCTCCCTCCTCCTAGGAGAAAAAAAGGAGATGGTCCCTTGGTACACCGAGAGATATATTTCAAGCCAAAGAATTCCAAGGCAACCTTGCTTGCTCAGAGAACTTGCCCAGTTGCATTCATGGCTTCCGTAGAGCTTGATGTCATGGATTCCAAGCTGGAAGAAGATGATTTGATGGACGATGATACGACGATGGATGATGGCAATGCAAAGACTCTTCCCACTCCTACGACCAAATTGAAACCAACCATAATGGGCGAAACTTTTCGCCTCAGCGATGGTAGTCCTGACAACACTAAAAGGGGTTTCAGAAAAGAATCTGACACTGAATGCAATAGCCACTTCACAACGTGAAAGTAGGAATTCGAGAGTTCCAAACTAGTCAATTCTGGGAGGAAGAGTTTCATTATAAAGAAATGATATGTTGATGCTCCCAGAGATATATTTCAATCCAAAAAATTATTCTCTTACGGGACTACTGTCCTCTTATATGGATATACAATTAACATCTTTGGGAATGAGGTCCAGAACTCTCATTGTTGGAAGGCATTTCTTTACTAGTCATCTCCTTCCACACAGAATGGACTAATTTGGGCCTCTAAAATTGTACGTGCAACCTATGTCCTTGAAATTTTTTAGACTATGCAAAGGTGGTTTCAATTAAGGGCTATTCCATTTTCCCTGCAACGTTTTTCATCTTCTTACTCATGGGAAAATTCTTAAAACTCTCAATTTCACCACAGGATAATTCATAGAGGAGAAAATTACAAGGATGTTGCATACTGCGGATCCTGTGCCTGTGTTTGTGGCAGATACGTTCAATGTTTTGGCTCGAAGAACTGGGCCCAATTTCTAAGGATAGATGTACAATACTTGGGTTTTTCTTATTTTTTTAAATGGATTTGCTATTAAAAAAAAATTCCTTGGATTCTTCGTTGCTTCTTCTTTTCTGGATTTAACGGTTGTTCTCATTGGCAGGTTCAATGTTGTCATAGTTTTTGGATATTGTGTTTACTTCGGTTATTTTTTCTAAGATGGAACATGTAACAGTTATATGAAAATGTACTATGTCAATCCACCAACCATTTATGGAAACAAAAAATGGATTACACACAGTTTCAAACCAACGTTCAATTCTATTCGCAATGCAGATACAACATAGCAATAGCAATGTACAATCTTGCAACAAAATTGTCATTCTTCTTTGTAGGCATGAAGTTATTAAGTTTTAATGCTAACAAAACCTAATGAAAGAAGTTTATTACTTAATTTAATATGTTACATTCATAGAAGAATGTATCAAGAACACAGTTACACCCATAGGTTCCAATAAAATCTAATCTTCAAAAAAACATTTGCTGGCATTTAGTAGAAAATGAAGTTTAATAGTTAAGTTAATATGTTATAGTCATGGAAGAATGTATCAAAAACATACTTACATGCACAGGTTTCAATAAAATCTAATCTTCAACAGTGCATTTGTTGACAATTAGTAGAAAATGATGGTTTTGCAACAATGGGGCTTCTTTGAAACCAATTGGCGCTTACAAAAATGGCCCTCTACATTTTTATTTTCCCACTCTTTTATTCCCTATAGTTTCTCTTCCTATTTACTTAATATTTTTTTTCCAAAAATGTCTTGCTGCGCGGCTTGGCGGATTCATGCGTTTCCAATGAGCGCTTCCCCTTTCTTCAAATTGGCCCTCTATTGTTCTATGTCCTACAAGTATCACCCAAAGTTATGCCATATACAAATTGATAGGTGGACTTGCCCGCTAACTAGATAAACATTGTACTTGTACTTTTTTGTGACATCCAAACAACATTCAGGCCTCCACAATATAGAAATTGACACATGGGCTCCAGGGATGGTGGGCTTAGGATTGCCTTTGTTTACGGATGAAAAAGTGATAAAACGAGACATACCACATTTGCACCACATATGCTATATTAAAGGGAAGAGAATTTCCTCTATACTTTTGTTCCCTACAAACAACACCCACAGTTCCACACTATACAAATTGACAATCGGACTTGCAGGCTGGTTGGCTAATAAAATTCCTTGGAGTTCCGCGATAGATAAATTGGTAGATGAAGACACTTCTCCAACCGTGAATTCCCGATAGGCGGGCTCTATATTGGACTTCTGTTGTTCCATGCCTTGTGAATAGTACCCTCACTTCTACGATATACAAATTTACAAATGGACTCAGATGATACCCTCTTTCGTATTACACTGCACCTATCATGCCCTCTTCTATGGTATACATTTTTCACTGAAAACTTCCGAGAAATAAAATTTAACCATTGGGTCCTTACGTCTTTTGTGGAACTATTGTCGCCCCATTTTCAAGCCCGTCTTCCACTTTCCATTCTTCGCCATTTCTTCGAATTTCTTTGGCAGATCGTCAGTTTGGCGAATTGAAGAAATATTCATTTCCTAGTTGTTATTTCCTGTGCCCGTGCCTCTTTGAAATTAGCAATTACCAATTATACATAAGATCTTATTTGCAGGCATGCAATTAGAAAGTGCTAATTTCAAACATCATGGAATGTCATTTCTGCATCGTCTGGTTGGTCCCTTCAAGAAAAATTCAATCCCCAATTTTGAGAAGGAGTCTGCCTAACCGCTTCCCTATTCCATACTTAGCCACTTTGCCGGAATTCCACAAATATACAAACCGACCATTGAACTGCCCCATCATAATCTCTT
>JZKD02S2333834.1:0-12545 GCA_000966675.3 Picea glauca
TTTACAATAAACAGGAATGCCAAAAGTCCTAAACATCCAAAAACCTAACCCTAGGAGATGAAGCGCCAAAAGTCATGTGGGCCCCGTTTGGGTAAGTGAGTACATCAACTTCCTGTGGTTGTAACTTTTGCATACGATCTCCGTTTTAGGCGTGTGATAGCTCATTGGAAAGATCTATCCGAGGCCTACAACGCTCAAGACAAAATAGCATCATACCCAAAAAAACGTCGTTTGCCTCAAAATGGCCCCGGAAGTTCAGGACCCGAAAAAACTGCTAAAAATAGTAAATTGCCAAAATTGCCAGAAATTCATTTTGAGCCATTTGGAAAAGGTGGGTGGCCACCGATATCCACCTGGATCAATTGATGCGATAACCAACAACACAAACATGTTGTTTAAATCTAATAGTGTCTCTTGAAAACCTAAACAACATTCTGATTTATTTTTAAACACTCAATCAATCATCAAAAACAACATTCTAAATTATATTTAAACACTCAATCAATCATTAATATGATTGAATAAAAATATGAATTCCATCCATATCATACTTTGCACTAAGTAGCTAAAAAAAAATATTACTATTGAACAAGAGTTCCAACAACCAACAAATAATAACTAACCCATTAAAAAATAAATTGAGAAAAGAATTACCTACATAAATGAAGAGTTGAGAAATATATAAACAAGGGCTATAGCAACCAAGCTGCTAGTCCCTACCTAAGGGGATATAGAACCAAAAACTAATTTCATAATGTTGAGATTTAAGGGAGAGTTCTTTATCATTAAAAAAAAAAAAACAATCTTAGTCCCACTTGATTATTATCATTAGCATCTTCCATATTATGTTAAGTTATTTTAATTATATATTTTATATTTTTAATTAAAATTTACTTTATAAATCAGTTTAAATGAAAATTGTTAATAAAATAAAAATAATTATAGATTTTTTTGAGTTAATATTTTTTAAGATAAATTAATGTTTTTTATTTATTTAAGATAAATTAATGTTTTTTATTTATTTATAGTTATGAGTTATTTATGAGATTTCTAATTTTTATAAACTATAATCTAAAAAATCTAAAGTTTACGAGAAAACAAAAAAATTCAAAGCCAAAAGCGAGTGAAATCTCAGCGTAATTGCCACTAGAACAATGGCACGAGTAATCTTGAGGGAATGTTTTTAAGTTTTAAAATTGTTATTTTATTTTGTTTTATGTTTCATTTGTGAAAAAAAAACATTTGTCGTTTTTATTAAAATGGTGTCCATCCAATCACTTCCCACAACAAACAACATTTTATATTTTCGTTTTTTTTTTCTGAAAAGAAGTTGAAAGATTCATTTTGAAAAGTTGATATCATTTTTTTCAATGTTTAGGTTTCAAATTTGGATTGATAAATTTGTCGTTTCAACAACTAATGTTATAACATAACTTTGTATGATCAGTTGGGTAAGGGATTTGTTTCAGCAACTACTCTAAGGGATGGGAATTGCCAATTTAAAAAAGATAAAACAAATTGATTTGATATTTTCTTTGTGTAAATCAATGATTAAATTGACTTTATTTTGATAATTATTGGATAATAGTTATGAAGTGATTTGTTCTCTCGCTTGTGTAGTTGTTAAATAGTGGCATTCTTGTCCATGTACTCAAAGCTTCTTTCAATTCTCTAAATTTTATTTTATTTTTTCATGGATCTAGTTTGATGCTTTTTGGCTTCTATTGTGGCATGTGCATTATGAGACATCCTTTGCGAATTAGATGTACACTTCTATTGTGGCATGTGTATTATGAGACATCCTCTGCGAAGCAGAGTTACCTCCAATGTGTCTCTATTGGCTTTCCCTCTTCAATGAAGTGATAAGTTCATTCCATCAACTCTCCCCTTTCTTCTTGTGTTGGTAAACTTCTTATATCAATTCGGGGACCCTACACTCCATACTTCCTAGCTTTCTCAATTGTGTTGTTTACCTCTATTTCTCCTCCTTTATGTTTCTGTCTCTACTATATAAGCCTGAGGCAATGTGGAAGGCCATTATATAGCTAGGGCAACTGATCATGACAAGGAGTAATAAAATGAGCCATGTTGTCATCATTATTCCGATATATATCAACCTCCTAGTGTGTACAAGCATCTTCATTGTAGAGTGCGATTCGATATTCTCTCAAACAAGTTTCAAAATCTTTCGATGAATTAATTATTTGTTCTTCAATCTTTGAGTGAATGAATTGAATATCAATATGTTGGGCCATATACCCCTTCCCACTTACATCATCTACCTACCTCATGCCACTATTCACCATCATTCGATGACCATAAGTAACAACATCTCCTTCCAAGTATTTCATCAAAATGATCCTTATGACATGTGAAAAACAATATATACAAAAATGAAACACACTCCCTATACAAACGTTAAAACTCTTTAACTATATATACAATGTTAAATAAACCCTCATATTCCTCTCCATACATGTCCTCATAATATCTCATTTCAACATCTCCTTCCAAGTATTTCATCAAAGTAATCCTTAAGACATGTAAAGAAAAATATACACAAAAATAAAGCACACAATCTATACAAACGTTAGAACTCTTTAACTATATATACAATGTTAAATGAACCCTCATAGTCCTCTCCTATATGTCCTCATGATATCTCATTAGTCAAATGCTTCATAAAAAAAAAATATGACATGATATCTCATTTTTCAAAAAACTAATCTATAGATGGATCTCATCTCTTTGTAAAATACATGTGTTTCACATGAAATAAAAAGGCGTTTACTCTACTTTGATTTATAGTTGAATGGGCAGTGACGAATGCCCATGGCATAAATACCCAGCCTTAGTTATCATCAAAATGATCTCAACATAAGGAGAGGCGAATAGGATGAAAAGTAGTAGCGAATTTTCATAAAGCCAAATATAAGAATTGGGTTCTTAGTCCATTTCCATACAGTTCATGAACATAAAAATAATGTGTGAGTTTATGAGTAAAGGATTTTAGTATTTATTTTAAAAACTTGATTATGTTTTTAATTTTTTATTTGAGTGGTTTGGAAACTATATTGATTGGTTTTGTAATGATAGGGATATGTTTGACAATATAGGTATTTTAATAGAGGACGAATGTCTTTACTAATCACTTAAAAAATTATATCAAAGATTAACATATTAATGTTTTTATGTGGTAAAATTTATGTGGGGAAACATCCACGAGCTCAACCAACATGTCCACTTGGATTAATTTATTAATGCAAAAGGAAATATTAGAGAGAGATTTACAAGAGATTTTATCTCACTCGATCATTGACAAATGACCCTCCATACTCTTTAAATAGGGATCAGGGGCCAAATGGGTGTTAAGCCATAGATCAATGTAGTTGTTAAGATCAAGGAGAATATGAGTCGTCAAATCACTTTATGTCAGGAACATATTGTGACCGTCAGATTTCCTAACTACAAATGCATACTAATGCATAATAAAGAAACACACTTTAACCTAACGACACATTAGACCAAGTTAATCTTAACTAACTCCTAAGTGTCTAAATATCCTAACATCCATCCTTAAGAGATCTATCATCACCAACAAATATTTTATTGGTGTTACATTCATTTAGACCAAAAAATATGGTTTTATCCTTAGCCATATGATAAGATGCTCCATAATCAATAAGCCACTCATTAGAAAAAGAAGCAAAAGTTGCATTGAAGGAGAAACCAGAAGCATACAGTGCATGTCCATGAAAAGAAGAAGAAGAAGAATCAATATTGATGTTGTGCTTCTTCATCCCTGCTTCTAAGGCTTCCATATTTTTAAAACATTTAGACTCCACATGACCATCTTTCCCACAAAAGTTGCAATGTTTGTCACCAGTATTTGTTCTTTTAGATTTTGCACCTTTGTCACCATTAGGAGCAAAAACTTGCGGAGAGGGTTTGGGACCCTTGTTTTTCTTGTTGTTGTGGCGAGGATGTTGCTTCTTGGGATTCTTGGATTTATCTTTCTGTTGGACCACTAAGGCTTTGTTGGATGTACCTGTAGTGCTAATCAATCCAAGTTACACAAGCTTACCTTGCTCTCGAATCAAAACATCACAAAAATACTTAAGAGAGGGTTGTTTATAAGCAGTCCCTAAAGCTTCTCTAGTGGCATAAAAGGCAGATACAAAAACAAAATCTGAACTACTATTATTACCAATAATAACATATATGCATTGATCTTCCTTCATATCTAGTTGGCATTCTATACACAAAAGTCTAAGTGTTTTGAAGTACTTGGTACTGGTAAGCAAAAGATCACTGGGAGAAATCGTATTAAATATGTAGAGAATAAAGATTTAAAATATGAAACTGATGGTATGGATGGAAAGCTCTCAAAAAAACGGGTTGTTTAAAAAAAATGACAAGGAATACATATTTTCAATGTGAAAGTTCTTCCCTTAAAAATATAGGTATAAACGGTAACCAAAAAGTCACATGGAAAATAGAAGATGGTCCATGTGGCGATGCTCCTCCTAATTGTGTCTATAAGCTCAATATTAAAAAAGTTACTTATGAAGTGATCCACTTTGTAAATGAAAGTTGCATACAAAAAAAAACTTAAAATAAAATATTAAAGTTATTTAATAGTGATTCACTTTTATAATTAAGTGAAATGCACTTTACAATGAATGCATGAACTTTTCAAGAAAAAGTAACAAAAAAGAGACTTGAAATCAAAACTTCTTACAAAATAAAGTAACTTTCAACCAAGTGAGCTAGTGCAAAACACATTAGAGTCTTAAGAAGAAGGAATGGGGGTGTTTTTGTCATGGAAGATGACCTTGCAGTGCATGCTCAATAAAAACTTATTTTCATGCATTCACACATAAAAAAAAAATCGCTTCTCGACAACAACAAGGGTTAGATCTCGATTAACTTACCCGAAAAATGTAAATTTTCCCTTTGTTTATGATTTACGGAGATAACACATAGTGCACGACAAAGAGCATACACATACAGAAAAACCCTTTATGCTCCGTTTATGATTTTCTGAGATCACACAGAGCGTAGAGAAAAGAGAATACATAGATAAAAATAGTAGAAATCTAGAAATACAAAATAGAAAACCAAAATATTATCTCTATAAAATTTTGAAAGGGGTGTATTTAGAATTTATACCTCCAGATATGACTGAAATGGTTGTATCTTGGGAAAACAATAACTTTTTCAAGTGAAACAAAAAGTGTTTCTAGTTGAAAAAAGCACTATGGACGCAATGTAATAGTCCTCTTAGCCCCAAAAATGTATGAAAATGTTAGAAACTAAAGATGCAAAAAAAAAAAACTTCAAAATCTCAATCTACGACGAGAGTAGGTCTTCAAATATGCTCTGATACCATGTTCGACAGCATAGGTATTCCAATAGAGGACGAACACCTTCAGTAACCACTCACACAACCAGATCAAAGATCAACACATCGATATTTTTATGTGGTAAAACTCCTGCAGGGAAACAACCATGGCCCCAACCAACTGGCCTCTTCGAGCAATTTATTAATGAAAAATAAAATATTACAAAGAGATTCACAAGAGAGTTTCTCCCACTCGATCGTTGACAAATGAAACTCCGTGCTCTTTAAATAGAGATCATGGATGAATCGGGTGTTAAGCTAGAGATCAATGTAGTTGTTAAGATCAAGGAGTATATGAGATGTCGAATCACTCTGTGTTGAGAACATATCATGGTTGTCAAATTTCCTAATACAAATGCATATTAATGCATATTGAAAAACTACATTTTAACCTAACGACACATTAGACCAAGTTGATCTTAACTAACTCCTAAATGTCTAAATATCCTAACAACATAGACAAGATAAATGACGCTAATATAATTATTGAAATCCTAAAAAAATGTCAAACATTATGTAATTAGTGAAATTGTGATAAACTCTATTATCATTATGTTGAATATTAAGAAATAAATCATCTTAAATGTACTAGTATACGTTGTATGGAAAATGCCTTTGACACGTCGCTTACGATCATGCTTAAACTCATGCTGGTACGTGATCTCTTCCTTGTCGAGTTGCGCCATTCTCTCTAGCTCAACTCCGACTTCGCCGCAAAGCTGAGCGAAGAAACGACCTATTGGATCGAAGCCGAGAACTACTGAGAAGGGCTCAAATTCGTCATCATTAAGCAGATTCTTGATTCACTTCTTGGTGGAATGTACTAGTATCCGATGATTATTCATACATAAAAGTTTTATATTAGTCATTTACTTGACCATTTCTATTTTTCCATATGGCCAAAAATAAAATACAATAGACATGTCAAGACATGTACAAAGAGATCATAATATGTTGAGGATGGTTGATGTTGGGGTTCAAATTAGTGAACCCATTTTTTTCTTATTCTTTTAAGAGCAATAAAAGTTACAATTAAACTAAACAATAAATACTTTCTCAAAAAATAAAATTAAACTTTACTTTAAAAATAATAATAATTAATAAAAAAATCAAATATAATTATAAATTGTATGTGAAAGTAAAAATATTTATTGATAATAATTAATAAAAAAATCAAACATTATACTTCTTACTTAATCAACTCAAAGTAAACATCAACATCATAATACTAACACATCTCGATAAAAATAATGAAAATATTAGAGGCATGTAACACCTCTTAGGTTTGAACCCACCTCTATTGTGTGATGCCACCTTTTTTCAATCACTAGAACATAACTTGGCAGATGACCACATTTGATATTTTTTCCCAATACTAATATTTAGCATGTAATTCAAAATGAACATTTTCCCACATATGAGATTTTTAGAAAGATTTTCCAAGGTATTTAGCATGTAATTCAAAATGAACATTTTCCCACATATGAGATTTTTAGAAAGATTTTCCAAGGATTAATTTTGGTTCTTTAAGATTTTCCATGACTAGATAGGATCTTTTCTCTTAGAATGTCAGATGGCTAAATTTAATATTTTTCCCATATTTAGCATGTCTTCAAAATGAACATTTTCTCAAATTTTGTATTTTGAGAAAGTTTTAATAAGGCTTAATTTTGGTTCTTTAATCTTTTTTTTTGACTCAATAGGATCATTTCTCTTAGAATCCATATGGAGAGTCAAATGGAACCAGGTTAAGACAAAATTTTATTGGTTATTAATCACAATTTGATGAGAATTTGAATAATGATTTGATCAAATTTGTTATAATATACACATTTTAATCACATTTGTGGTCTCTTTTCCCTATGGTGAATGTAAAGTATAATTGATGTTGTTTCTAGTCTTTTTGAATGTAATTAAAGGTAATCTTTTGGAGTGAAAAATTGGAGAACCGCACGAGGTACACAACTTGCCTGATACAGTCGGAAGACCATGATAAAAGAAATTACCTTCACAAATTCTGACTACCAATGAAGTAAGAAACACAAAGCTAGAAGCTCAGAAACATTGCTTTAACAAGGGCCTCAATCAATACAAATAAGGAAAAAATATCCTAAAACATCGTCTAACTTAGAATTCATTTACTTTTAACAATAGTGTAGAAAAAATTTGGGCATTTCCTAAAAATGAAAACCCCGAAAACCCCACAAACGATAGCCCATCCGTAAATAATATTCAACTAATATAATATGCAACTTCCATCCAAATACAAAGAAGCAGTCAAATATGTAGGAAGAAACAATATTACAAGAAATGTACTCACCATACTACTCCCTCAAAATCCATGTGGTATCTCGACATATTATTAAATGCATATCTATGTTTTTGCAATATTTCCTTTCTTGCTTGCCGCCTCTTTACCCATCTTAGCTTTAGGTGGTTCCTAAAATAACATCCGTTGTAAGATAGAGTTCCGAGTTTAAATGATTCTAAAAATATCCATTCCATCAAAATCTAGTGTAACAATGCCAAATTATCAACATCTCTTTTCTAAATGGAAAATATCATAACCATGTTCGAGAGAAAGTAAGATAATTACCTTCCATTTTTCTGGCACTGATGTATTTACAACAGGCTTTAAAAATGATTCCAAGTTGTACATAAAACTCAATTAGTAATCAAAACTACAACTCCAAGCCCCAAACCTCAACAAAACATTGTAGAAAAATGCATACCGTCCTTGAGATGACTTGTTCTTAGCAACTTTTATTTTCTCTATTGCATGAGTAAAAGCCATTAATTGAAAGTTGTAATCCATCATCTCTTCCAAATGCAAAAAGCAAAAATCAGTACTTCTAATGAATGGTATGAGCACTAAAATGATGATGACATCGCATAATCCATGAGTTTTTTTGTGGGTATTTTAAATACTTCATTTATTTACTTCTTTACTTCTTGCTCTACACTCTGTTTTTTTTTGTAAACAGTCAATTGCATTAGTTATAGGTTCCATGGAGCTAATCATTTTAATGTTTTGGGCACCCATTTCACTATTTAGGTGCGTGGAAGCACGAGAAGAGGGAAGTTCATGAGGATTATGGTCTCCTTGTAAGTGAAGTGGTAAGAAAGTATGCCAGAGTAAGAGAATTACCCAAGGCCATTGATCCCAAGGATGGGTCAGTGGAGTTACAATATGATGTCTGCTTATAGAACGGGCTGGAGTGTGGAGGTGCTTACTTGAAGTACCTTTGACCCAAGAAAGTAGATGGAAACCAACAGAGTTTGACAACGAGTCCCCTTACTCCATTATGTTTGGACCAGATAAATGTGGAGCTACTAACAAAGTACACTTCATCTACAAGAAAAATATTCCAAAGTTTGGGGAATATGTTGAGCACCATCTCAAGTATCCTCCATCTAAGCCCTTTGACAAACTGACACATGTTTATACAACCATATTGAAACCCAATAATCAAAAGAGAATTTTGATTGATGGAGAAGTGAAGAAAAAGGAAAATCTTCTATCTGGGGATGATTTTGAGCCTACCCTTATTCCACCTAACACAATTCCCGATCCATAGGATAAGAAGCTAGACAATTGGGATGGGAGAGCAAAGATCCCTGATCCTGATGTGAAAAATCCCGAGGATTGGGATGAGGATGCACCAATGGAAATTGAAGATTTGGAGTATAAGAAACCTATTGCTTACCAAAGAAAATAACAAAATAATTTTTGTCTTTCCTAGCATGTATGTTCTCGGGACAAACCCTCATACTATGTCAAATCCAAGAAAAAAGGTATACTCACATGGATAATGAATATGCCACGAGTGATTGAATGTCATGGTGGGCTCATGCTTAGAATTTGATATCCCACAGGATGTTTTTTTTTAGACGTATTTGACATGTGGATACAAAATCGACATGTCAACACTTACTGACCTCTAAAAATTGAACATGTCAAATCCATGTCCCACTCCATAGCATACCCATCATAAATTCTAGGTACTTAGTTTCCTATAGATATAGTGTGTAACCTACCTAGTTGGGAAATGACAGGAGTTGGACATGGGTTTGTTGGAGGAGTAAATATAATAGTAAACGAAATTTAATTAGTCCCACACTCCCAATCCACATACAATGTTAATGGTTAATTGAATATCCAACTGGATCACATCTGAAACTCTTCCTTAGCACAAAAAAATGCTCTTCCTCCATTTTGAAACTATACCTTTAGGTAGGCGGGTAGATGCTAAAATTTGACACTAGTGAAAACGTAAAATGATGGGCATGAAAAATGAATGACATTCATCAAAATTTCACTTGACAGGTGGGATAAATTTGAAATTCCAGGCTTGGGTGGGGGTTACTATGGGACGCTTATTCGCATAGTGATTGGGTTTTCTTTCTACCTACAACCGTTATTGGGTTTGGACTTCGTTTCATGACTATTCGAACGAACCAGTATTGAATGTGTCCAATCCTAAATGAATAGAATCCTCATGGTGCATAAACACTGGTGTCGAGTGAAGAATGATTGGTCCATATGTTTTATAAGTGTTTGTTTCAGATTCAAACAAAAGAGAACACACCAATCCATGATTCTCATATATAAATATCACTGACATAAATGACATGAACAACCTGAGTCGCCCAAGCCTACATCAACAGTTGTAGCAACATCAACGACATCAATAAAAGTATCAACACCTAAAATCAATAAATAATCAGTTGACAATCTTGTTTTTAATAAGGGAAGAATATGTTTTAAATTTTATGTGAACCCGATCAAATGCTTCTTGTCAAGCCAATCAATATACTTTCTTCCTTTGGAAGAAGACAATCCTAAGATTGATGGAGGAAGATGCGAACGAAGAAGCTCTAGCCACGCTCTGCACCTAGGGTTTCATGCAATCACGATCTCCCTTGTCCTCCTCGCTGATCACTCCTGTAGCCACCTGACGCGCTCTGCACCAAGGCTCTGACCGGTCCAACAACATGTCAGCTAAAGGGGGGGCAGAATCCCCCTCCTATCAGAACATGGTGACGAATGACCCGCAGAACGTCCGTGCGCGTAGACCATCTTTCGAACCTCCTCAACACCTACAAGATCAATACATGCAAGACGAAATGAAAGAAGCATAGGCACGAACATGGATGCAGAGACCTCCCATCCAAAAGCTGCTCGAGCCTGGACACCAGGAAAATGAATACCGCAGACCCTGAAGGCACCATGATACACCATAAAAAGAAATCGAATAGGCGATCACACCCAGTTCATGAGGGACCACGCCCTCATAGGTAAATTCCTAGGCCTTTGGCCCTCAGAGAGAGACCTAGCTTGCTGGATCAAATCTTGGTGGAACCCCAAGGGAGACTATGAGCTCCAACTAAGCTCCAAGGGTTTCTTTACAAACATATTCTACAATATGTAGGACAAAGACAGGGTATTCGAAGGGGGCCCCTACTTCTACAACTCGACGGGACTTTATCTGAGATTCTGGACTGAACGCTTCTGCCCAGAGAAAGAGAACTTCACATATGCCCCGATATGGATCCGTCTCTACTCCCTACCCCAATATTTTTGGTTGAAGAAATTTTATCAGGCATAGGTAACACGCTAGGAAAACATGTTAAGTCCTTAGAGGCCACCAAGCATAGGAAGTATACCTCCTATGCCAAAATCTGTGTCTATATGGATATATGATCTAAAAATGAAGAAGACTTGAAAAACTTGAATAAATATTGCAAGTGAAATGTTATGTGTTTTAAAGCAACCGGATCAATTTGCAACACATAATCAAGGATTACTTATGTAAAGATACACATAGACAGCAGCATAAAACATTGAACATCAGACATAAACACAACAACTTGATAAAAGAGTTCACCCCACTCCAGGCTACATCTCCTGGTCCAGCTTCCAATGGATCATTATTATTAAATTGCTCAAAGTGCTCAAAAACATGCCTTATAATGCTCAAAATGACAAATCGACTGCTCCAATGGCTCCGCAGCGTCCCAAAACCCCTGTCTAGGCTCTTTCGGCACCTGAAACGGTCGAAAAATGAAGAAGATAGCCTTCTTGAAGTCTCCCTCTTCAACTCTGCTGTCTCTGGTTCTACAAATCACACCCTTGTCCTTCAAACCTGGCTCACACGCTCATTTAAGCGTAAAAACTTGGCACCGGGCGCAACTACGCCAACGGTGCAAACCGTAGGACGGTTAGGGCGCCTTCAGCCCCCAACCGCCTCGACACTCGGTCATATGGCTCATAGGACCTTGGGCTCGGCAAAAAAGGTGGTTACTCCGTTGTATAACTGTGTAACCTCCGCGCGTTCAACCCACCAGTCAAACCACGCGCATATTAAAACTTTGGTCACGGTTCAATACCCTACGCGTACGTTTATATGATATGCAAACTTTAATACATATACATATATGCAATGGAATACATTGCAATCCAAAGTATGAAATGCGCGTGCCAACAGTCCTGGGCCAATATATATATACGGTCATATGTATTGTAATGAAACCATGGGTCGGGGCTTAAGCCCCGGCCCGCGCCCTTTTACATATAACACAAAATGTAAACATAAATATATGTTCAATGGTATAGCTAACAAGGAACATTGGGCGACTTAATGGTTAATGGAGTATTGTAAAGACTTGTGTTGTGGGAGGTCTGGGGGTCGAACCCTCCGGCCTCCATTAGTTTTACATAGCAATTATAGACCAACCAACGAGGGACACGTGGCGCCCAAGCATTGGGCCACGTGCCCTCATACCATTCGCTTCCACGAGACACGTGTCAACATCTGATTGGAAAACCACCAACCAATAACAATGCACCACGCCTTCCCCCTGCCACATCATCATGATGGTACGACCCTTCCACGTGGCCGTACGGACTGTACGGACATGTACAGTCAACATCCCAAATTTTTGCTTGTTTGGCTTGGCAGACAGATCGCGATATCTCCTCCATATGGACTCTGTTTGCGAAAGTAAATATACCGTCGGAATCAGGAAGACGAGACGAACGCAATGGCACTGTTTTCGTTGCATTCCGAGCACTTTGAAAATTGAGCAAAATTTGATCCCCTGATCACACCTCCCCATTGGGAAGCTTTTGGACCTCCAA
>JZKD02S2333845.1:0-15578 GCA_000966675.3 Picea glauca
GAGCATATATAGTGCGCAGCTATCTTTGAAACAAAAGACTTCCCTGGGTTGATAATTTATGTTTCACTTGGTTGTTTGAAATTAATTAAGCAATTATAGTGACCAACAAGGTGGAGCCTATGTTAGGGTCCTATAATCATAGGTGACTTGATTCTTCAACTATCTATTTGGAATTGCTCTTGTGATGAAGACACCTGGCTCATTTGGCTCAGTTGATTTCGCTTCTCCCTCCATATTATTATGGTATTTATCATTCATGGTCATTTTCATCATGTCATGAGTCATCAATTGAGTTAGTGGGTCGTCATTAAATTCATAATCTCATTTCCTTTGTTTTCCCAAAGTTTACCCTATCCCTTTCCCCCTTATCAGAACAAGGTTTTCTATCATGAAAATAGAAATCATGGAAACTTGGAGAAGCTCACGAGGAAGGAAAACATAGACACCAACCATCAAAGATAAAAAATAAGGAGGTGATTGGCATGATTTTTAGGGTTTTGTGGTCATTTGTTGTACATAGGGACAATTTTTCTTCAAAATATGTTTCTGACCAAATGAAGATGGATTTGAGAAAAGTGAAAGAGGGTTTTGTCAATAATAAACAAAGGAACAAAAAAATCCTTCATTTTATACACAGGTATTATGATTCAAGAGAAATTCCCAAAATACAGTTGCTACAGGTGGGTTGCTACACTTTTGGACAACTTTACTTCAAGTCCGTTTTTCAGGGGTTTGGAGAAAGGGTTTTCAATTATTGATGACTCTATTGTGTATTAGACATTTCCATATGTCCAAACATACCAATTTAATCCCAAAAATCCTCTAGTAAAGCCTCCAAACACCCTTTTGAAATGGTCACGCTTCTGTAGTTTTTAGTGACCAAATTAAAAATTGAAATGTGAACAAATGAGGAATTATTTTTTACAACTAGAGGAGGTTTTTGTTCCAAACATAACAAATAACCAAAACATATCTCAGTTTTTTAAATTTAATTATGGTTAGATATATATCGATACATCTTTGAGCCTTATTTTTGCAGAAAACCTAGAAAAATTGATAATTTCGAGCATGTACAGAAACACAACGCCTTGGTGCTGCACTTTTTCCTCAGACCTACAAATTCCAAAAAGTTGATAGTGGTGGATATATAGTACCCTAAACATGTCATATATCTAATTTTGGTGCCTTATCAGCAAATAGGTTGGGAGAAAATGCCCAAACATAGGTCAAAAAATCACTCTCTGCCACCTTTCTGCACCAGGCGTTGCACTTTTGGGAGTAGCTATGGAAAAATGCAATTGTATCCATCATGGAGTGTCCATGTGTCTTTATTTAGGTGTCTAATGAAAACCAGACATCCTAATCTTTCCATTTCAACTTTCAGAAGTGAATTTGGAGCATGGGAAGGCCTTCAAAAGTCCTTCACAAGCTAGGTTCTGCGTTTTGCAAATTGGTGTTGTGTTTCTGGGAAATGTGACAGTTTTTGAATTTTCTTGGTCAAAGTTGATTCCCATTGATATAATTATAAATATAGTGAATGTATATGATGTAATTAAGTGTCATGGGGTTGAATTATCTTTTTCCATGTGTATTTGGTGATATTGAATGCTTGTCAAAGTCAAATTGAGTTAGTTGAGCTAAACTGGGAAGTCTGTTTTGACTTTCCTAGCTTTGGGTATTGTTAGAGATATTTTTGTGATCTGATCCTAGGAGGTAGGATTCGACCCCTCGGATGGGGAATTTTTTTTTTTTATATCTATATGTATACCCAATAGAGTCAAGCAAAAGGGGGACATCAGAGAGAGGAACTCTTGTAGCTTGTACTTCATATATTTTCAAGAAATCAAAGGAGCAGTTGCATCTATAATATAGGAATTCATGTTCAATGAGTTTGTGATATTGTTTTTTCTCTGTTATGGTTTCATATGAAATATAAACATGACTTCTTTCCATATATATATTCTTCAATGATTTTCCCCAGAGGTTATAAGAAGAATTCTTTCATGAAAATCTATGTTTTGTTGGGAACATCATTTTGTGTAATTTTCTTCTTGATTGGTGAATTCATGGTGTACATGCTCACTAATATATCCTCACTATTTAAAACCCTACACTACATCGACTAAATTTTCAAATCCATCACAAAGTTATTGCTACCTTTCTCCTACATTTAGTTGTTTTTGTAACCCGTTGATACTTTGACCTAGTTATTTGAAATCTCCTCCCTGATCCAGCATCAAAATCCTAAAAAAAATCAAAACCCATCTGAGCTGAAACTACCTAGAATAAATCCTTTGCACTCCAGCTAGATTGTTGACTGTGATAATTGAGAGAGCCCTCTCTAGGTCTAGTAGGGCTAGATCCTGGACTCCAAAGTGGTTTGTGGTTACCTCTGTCAATTTCTTCCTCAGCCTTGGAAATTACAGAGTGATAAAAGATTCAAAAGGTTTGCTTGATAGTATCTTGACAAATGATTGGATTCAAGTGTGGTTTTATTGTCTCCTAAGAAGTTAGAGTATTTTTAGAAGATAAAGTAGTTTTAACTTCAATATTTTACCTGGGCATACTATGTATACAACTCACAAGTTTATGAATCAGATTGACAAGTACAAGGTGTATTGAAGTAACAATTAATTTACCCAATTGCCCCTACCCATTATGGCCTCGGACACAATATGCCCAATTAACACTAACCACTTAAACTCCTTACACACAACACCATCTAGTCCCTAGAACCCATCACATGACAATTAACCCTTCAAACTATGTATGTGTGTACAACATCAGGAAGACATTCTTCCATATATATATATATATATATATATATATATATATATATATATAAGACATGATATTTATATACAAAGTATAAATATATATAATAAATATGTATTTATTTATTATCCAAGGGACCCATCCTTTCATGGATGGTCACCATATGTTCTATATATATGGAACACTCAGCATTGTAATAATATATTCACATACAATATCATCTCTTACCAAAATTCAATATGGTATCAGAGCGGGACCAGGCTTCACAGGAGGGCCCAAGAAAATGAGAGTAGAGTAAATGTTGGGAGTGTTAAATTTATGGGGTTTTTACAATATCTATGTACAACATATTTACTTTTCACTCCTACCTAAATTGTAGAAAAAATTCCATAAATTATGGTGAGCAGTAATTTCTAGTAAAAATGTCTAATTAGAATTCCATAAATTATGGTGGGCAATGATTTCTAGTAAAAATGTCTAATTAGAATTCCATAAATTATGGTGGGAAGTAATTTCTAGTAAAAAATGTCTAATTACCTGAATATGTTGAATGCAATGCTTATTTACTTCTACCTTAATTTATGCAAAGAATCACATAAATTATGGAGGAACAATTTAGCAAAGTCAAATACTATGTGGATGGATTATAACCAAATTAATGTTAATCTTTGGGTAGTTATGTGAGGTATTCTCCAACTGTTTATAAGAAAGGGAATTAAATTTAAATTTAATTTTAAAAAATACATGTCTCTTTGGATCAATTTAATATTACTATAGAAAGACATAACAATACACACACATATTTTTCTCTCTCACACGTGGGAAGTGATCTAAGCAAGAGACCGAAGTTTCTAAGTAGTTGAAATTTTCTGAGTGTAATTACTTAGTGATATTCTAGAGTTTACTAAAGAGATGCTTTTTGTTGTTCCTTTTTCTTGTTCCAGGCAGGTCACAGGTAATAGCTCTCATAAGGAACCATAATGACGGTCGCAGGAAGTAGAGGAGGTCAGCACATGCAGAGGGAGTAGATGACTCTGAAGACTATATAGCCTCAGAGGGAGTTAAGCTTCAGAGGGAACATGCAGACTCAAAGTGGGCCTGGTATAAGAGAGATTCAGTACAACATAAACAAAGTATATAACAACCAATATTGTAAGCTGTGAAGCAGTGTGGATTCAAAATTTTCTTGCAGGACTACATCCGAGACAAGAAGCAATGACAAACCCTCTGTACTTGAGATCACATGAATCTTGTGTCAATGTGTTGATGTGGTGGTTACCATGATGTTGTGTTCTTTGGAAAATGGAAATATTTTCATAGAGTCATAGAGGGGAGCAATGAGGCTCCAGTATGTTACTACTGAGGAGTAGGTTGCAGACGTGTTTATAAAGCCTTTGTCAAGGAAAAATTTTGAGTACTTCAAGGACAAGCTTGGAATGGTCCCTCTTCAGAGGGAGTGTTCTCATCTAGCATGAAAAAGGGATGTCACTGAGACAGGTGGAACTCATCCAACATGAAAAAGGGTTGGCCTTGAGTGTTCTCATTCAGCATGAAAAAGGTTTGGCACTAAGACATGTGGAACTCATCCAACATGAAAAAGGGCTGGCACTGAGTGTTCCCATCCAACATGAAAAAGGGCAGACACCGAGACAGGTGGAACTCATCCAACATGCAAAAGGACAGTCACTGAGTCTTCTCATCCAACATGAAAAATAGATGGAACTGAGATAGGTGGAACTCATCCAGCATGAAAAAGCATTGGCACTGATTGTTCTCATCCAACATGAAAAAGGGTTGGCATTGATTATTCTCATCCAGGGTGAAAAAGGGTTGGAATTGAGACAGTTGGATCTCATCTAGCATGAAAAAGGGTTGGAACTGATACCAAAGGTACACATGATGAGGTACAGATGCATTGTGAAGTAATGGATTCCATGGTGAAATGTTGTAGCTATTTGAGATCTACCCATAGGCCTTGGATGCATTGGCTATGAAGTCACATGGGAACACATGATGAGGTACAAATGCATTGGGAGGTAGTGGATGTCATGGTGACATGTTTAAGCTATTTGAGAGCTACCCATAGGCTTTGGATGCATTGGCTATGAATTCATGTTGTACTATGGATATCTAATGAGTCTTGAGTGAAGTTTGTATACTTCAGAGACAAGATTTGGCATGAATAATGTGTCCCCCATTGAGAGGGACCGTTGATGTTTTAAAAACATCAGGAAGACGTTCTTCCACACACACACACACACACACACACACACACACACACACACATATATGACATGATATTTATAATAAAAAGTATAAATATGTAGTTATTTATTATCCAAGGGACACATCCTTTCATGGATGGCCACCATATGTTTTATATATATGGAACATTCATCATTGTAATAATATATTCACGTACAATATCATCTCTTATAAGAATTCAACAAAAACACCTTAACCTTTAATTTGCATGACCTTTGGAACACATTTCCCCATAATCACAATGACCCTGTCACACACTTATGCACCACCATGCTCTTTCCCCCTCCATAAAAATACAATGTTCTCTAATGCACACAACCCATGAAATTAATTAACCCCTAAATATCACAACCTCAATCACACCTTACCCCCATTACCATGATAACCACCCCTCACAACAACTCCTCAAATGAATTAACCCCTAAATAACACAACCTTAATCACACCTTACTCCATTACCATGATAACCACCCCACACAAAAAAACCCTTCCAAAAACTTGGACCCACCAATTATGGCCTTGAATGCACTGGGCACCAATGAGCATTGCTATCGCACAATATGTAGCTTGGTAAAAGTCCAACCCAATCAACGAAAGTGTGACAACTATGAGAGTACCTACAAACTGTCACCCAAGATAGACATTCCCCTCCCTCTAGTGATGATGAAATCACTACAAGGGGGGAATTTGAGTGAAATTAGGGGGGTTGATATGGAAAATGTGATAATTATAGATGGACACCCCTATTGGTCAAAATTGCAGAAGGAGTAAGGCTTGAGAATGAGTCTTCTAGATGGAGAATGGTTTCCAAGTATGTTGTACCTACAAAACAGTGTTAGCCCGGCCCAAAACGTGACAAATGATAGATATACAAGCCTCAAACCAAAGGGGATCAAGAAAGAACTACTTCTGTCCCAAATTGAAGCAATATATATATATATATATATATATATATCAACAAAAAATGATAACAATAGATACAAATTTAACCATCCAAAATCTAGTACAAGATATCATAAATGAAGCTAGCAATAAGTAGTCAAACCTCCAATGGTTATAGAAAGACTTTGGTGGCCTTAAGAGATGTTTATTAAGTGTTATAATCAATTTATGATGCCATCCAAGTGGTTGTAGAAAAAAAATTCTACAACAGAAAGATCTAACCACAAAAATTAACAATAAACCATTGAAGTGATAGCCAATAACTAGTAGAACAATAATCTAGATTTAAAAGTAAATTTTAATGGTAGAATAGTGAGAAATGGATGATGAAAAATTTATTTTACAGCAGCCTTAATGGATTTAGCATTAAATTGTAAAATTAAAGAGAATTATTTGACTAAAGTAGACGCCCTTAGGGCACAAAGAATCCTAAAGCATGAAGAATTGATTCCAACTTGAACAATTGCTATATCTCAAAGATTCATGTATACCAATGCAATGATTTTATATCTCCAATGAAAGTTATAATAGTGTCTTATCAACCGGGTTAATGGATTATCTTGTGTAAAACCTAGTTTTGTTACTTCTCTAGGGGTGTAATCCCTTTTAGTCCCTAGAGCAAACTAAACTAGCAAGGTAAATCTAGGAGGGTATAAGCCCTTTTACTTCTCCTAGCAACGTTTGCATAAAATACAACTTAGTCAAAGATAACAAGGTAGAATTTATGGAGGGTGTATTCCCTTATACTCCTCCAAGGGTCTAGATGAATAGATGCTTGAAACAAGAAGAAACCAAACAATAAATGCAGAAATTCCTTACCAATTTCAAGAATAACATGAAGAAACCCTTCTTTATCAAGTTAATCCCACCAAAATACGAAGACAAATTCTTCCAAGAGATAGTTCCTTACTTTCTTCACCAATATACAATTACTAGAATCACCAAGAGAGATTCAATATAAAGATAGAGCAAGATGCCCAATTATGGAGAAAATTTCAGCCATACACTATGTAATTCTCAAGTGAGATATGATAAAATGACAAAGGGGTGACCTCTATTTATATTAGGTCACCTAAAACCATTTTGTCAATTTAAAAAAAAAAATCAACATCAAATTAGAGAGGCCAACCTCCCTATTTTTATTTTTACATCTTAAAATTAAAAATTACATAAAGAAATTCCCCTTTTAGGGGTGATGTCATGCCCTAAAGGGTGACGTAAGGCCTCTAGGAGAGACGTTTTGGCCTAGGATGAAGATCATTGGGTCTCCAAAGTCCATAAACCATGACAACAAGTGCTTTGGTGCATTCCAAATGTCTCTCTCTCCATCAAACCAAGACACATCACCATGAACAATGAAAAACCCCATCAAAACCCTATCGCATGTGACGTCTAGGGAATTAAGTGTGACATTTTAGGCCTCCAAATGGAAACACTTCATTGCAAGAGGATGAAGTGTGATCTTCTCATGGTCTCTAAGTGCCTCCAAAGGAAACCTTCCCTATCCCATGTGTTCAAAGAGAGGGGGAGCATCATCCAACTTGTGGGCTTTATGCCCCAATGAAGGTCCAAATAACCTTGTTCCTTCATGAAAAGACTTCCACCTGGAAAATCCTTGCAAAGATAAACAGATTCTCCCTCCAAGGGTCCACAATTCACAATATCATTCCAAGTAAGCCATATCTAATAAAATAACCACATGAACATGTGCATCAAATTCCTCCTTTTCAAAATAAACAAATTCTCAAAGACCTTATACAAATTTCCAAATTTAAGTATGGGAGGGTTGTCATGGTGACCTATTGGGTAGATCATTCCCCAAGTCAAGGAGTGCTTCCAAATTGGATCCTCTCTAATTCATGTAAGATAATGTGAAGTGAATGGGGGTGTAACTTTTGGGCATGGGGTTTCTTGACATACAAGGGATCATATTGTCTCAGTTATGGGTGCCTTTTTTGAGGGTGCACTTTCTCTTCAGTTACCAACTATTTGTGTGCCACCTTTTTACAAACCCCATTTTCCAATATCCACTATCATTTATAATTTTCAAATTTAAGGGTCCCCCTTTTAGGGTTTCCAAGTTTTAGCATTAATTTGGGACCAGGGAGAGCACTGATTAACTAGAGATCAAGTTGGACCGGCTTTTGATGGTCCTTATTTGTTATGTTCAATTTATTTTCAACATATTTTCTTATTATTTTATAGTAGCTACAATATACCTTTGGGTCGGCATCCCCTCTTCCCATGAAGTGAGGTATAAGCCGTTATTGGGTCAGTAATGCCCGAAAACCCAAAAGATGAGGAAACAAAGGGAAATAAGTGTGAGAAATGGTAAGTATGGATGGGAGTTGTACGATGAATCCTCAACAAGACCCCCCCAGTAGAAAACCTATCCTCAAGGGTGACCCAACCACCAAGGTGAAATTAGGAAAAAGGCATAATTTCCAAACAAACGATTTCAAAATCAAGAAAGGACTCTTTAAAACATGTTCAAATGCTTTGTTTATTAGAATGACACTTACCAAAAAACTACACTTGTTACCTCATGGAGAAATACATGTCGTCCTTTGTGAGCCAAGATGGGTGTGGTAGACTCTACTATCATCGATTGGATAGTGATGTGTGATATGATAGGGGCCTCTTCCTAATCCTGTACCTCTTGTTACTCCATGTCTACAACATGAGGGCATGGAGACATCATCTCCTTTGTTATCCCTAGGAATGGGGGATAACATATGGCTCCTTGTTAGGATCCAATCCTAACCCCTCTCCATGGGTCATTAGTTAGTAGGATATGTTTTATATTTAATAAAGGCCGAGATTATTTAATAAGGCCTAATAAATAAAGAAGAATAATTCAATGTAAGAAGACCTAATAGAAGCTTCCACTTCTAGAAAGATCTTCCTCTAGAAGTTTCCTTAGAAGGTAGAATTAGTATAAATAAGAGTAGGAGGCATTGGATATTTTTTCTTGGAGATTATTGTAATAGAGCTATGTTCTGCTGGAGGTTTCCCCCTCGAAGGCGCAAGTGAACATTGATATCATAATAAAGTTTCTCTTCCCGGTGATTACTCTGGTGTTATTTTGGTGTTCTTATGATATTTTTCTGGATATATCATTATTATTCTATCATTTCCTGCCATATATTTTTTGTTCTGCGTAATATATTTTATCAAGAATATTGCAAGTGGTATAATATCTCTTTCCAGGGAAAGACTTGAGGGCTAACTTTTTTTAGGGTAGAGACGTATTCTGATGTCTTTAAGCTACATATATTTGTCGTTACATGCATAAACACGCAGTCGGGGAGTCATACACGGAAGAAATACTAGTGGTTTTCACGCGCACATTTGTTGGCCACCCTTATAACTCCTGTCGGTACCCCTACGAGTGGTAGCGCATTAGAAAAAACTTGTATACAGATCAACCTAGGCATATTGAATCCCTCCGTAGATAAACCGATCGACCGCCTGATTGCTATAGTGTCACCGAGAAAATCACTTTGGAAGTGACTCTCTAGTCCTTGGGTAGTTGGGTAGTACGACTAAGGGTACGGTCTAGCCTCCTTAGTTGGTGCCCTAAGATATTGGGTCGAGTACTAGTGTTGGACCCCACACATATATAATAGAGTTATAGAACAAGGAAAACCCTTGACTATAGATTCCCTGCAAACCCTAACCCTTGGGAACATAAAAGAGAAAGAAAAGACAAGATCTGTTGCAGTGCAACCTTGTAATTTTCCTTGGGGTTGTGAAATTACTACATCTTTTGTCTTGTTAATAGTTTTGGCATTCCGCCTCTGTATTATTATTCAGTTTGAAGTATTTAAAAAATAATAATAATTTGGGCCTATCAACACCCTTATTTGTGACCTAGCCCATTTCATTCTTATCTTCATTCTGATCATACTGGTACCCTTCAATTTTAAGCATTTTTTTCCCATGGACCCAAACCCCTCTGGGATGTCTTTCTTGAGACCTATCCCATTAGATTCCTCCCTTTGTCCTGATAATCCAAGTACCTATAATTTTTAAGCCCATTTGTTCCATCCTGACACCTTCATTTCTACCTAATACTTCACCATGCCTACTACTCACTCTCAGTCCCAAGAAACCTTAGAGGATAGAATGTCCCACTTGGAACAACAAATTGAGGACAACATGGATTCCCTCCGTAATGAATTCACCACAACCCTTGACCAACAAGTCAACAAATTGGTGCAAATCTTTAGGGGTCAGAATGTTGAACCAAACCCAGAAGAACTTATGTCTTCTCATTATGAAAATACTCAGTCCTCCCTCTTTTCTTGGGGTTCTCCACCTTCTTGGAATAAGGTGCCCAAAGTTGACATGCATAAATTTGATGGTTCCAACCCAGCAGGGTGAGTTTCTCAAATGGAATAATACTTCTCCCTTCATGATATTCAAGATGATGAGACCAAAATCCATGTAGGATTTTTGTACTTGGATCAAGAATGTTGGAAGTGGTGGAAGTGGCATAAGAAATGTTATCCAGGACCTCCCAATTGGAACATATTCTCCAAAGCAGTTTGTGCCCGTTTTGATAACTTTTTTTCACGCGAAAAAAACAATTTCACTGTTATTCTTTATTAGAATCAAATGAAACTTTTTGATTACAATTGATTGTCTTCCGCGACAAAGAAAGGTTCTTTCAGCAATGGCAGATTTTATCTATGTGTCTTATACATATTGTAGTATGTAGTTTTTTCTATATATCCTCTTTATAGGATTTGTATTTTTTCGGATCTTCTGATAGATCCTTTTTGTTTGTCTTCATAAAATAACCATCTGAAGAGTTCTTTGAGAGCCTTTTTTGATAACTATCCTTATTATTAATTAACAATTAAATAATAATAATCATCTTATATATATATATATATATATATATATATATATATATATATATATATATATATAACTTTTAAAAATTATTAAATAAAAATTAATTTAGTGTGATAATCAACGTCACAATATTCTCGTTGATATGCTTTGTCATGTGCTTGTGATGGTCCTTTTGATTATATATTTCCCCCGATCTTTTTTTTTTCCATGAGTTTGTGATGTTCATTTTTATTAATTTAGTATTAGTGATAGTTAATATATTATTAATATTAATAGTCAATGTTTGGTTGATCTATGCCACTATTTTAATATATTTTAAATATAATTTTTTATATTTAATTTTAATTTTTATAATTTTTTAAAACTTGTATATATATATAACTTTTAAAAATTATTAAATAAAAATTAATTTAGTGTGATAATCAACGTCACAATATTCTCGTTGATATGCTTTGTCATGTGCTTGTGATGGTCCTTTTGATTATATATTTCCCCCGATCTTTTTTTTTTCCATGAGTTTGTGATGTTCATTTTTATTAATTTAGTATTAGTGATAGTTAATATATTATTAATATTAATAGTCAATGTTTGGTTGATCTATGCCACTATTTTAATATATTTTAAATATAATTTTTTATATTTAATTTTAATTTTTATAATTTTTTAAAACTTGTTAATGTAATTTTTATACTTATTTATGAAATAAAAGATTCTATTTTTATTACGGTCCTTCTTTTAGTGTTTTCAAGTTTTAGCATTAATTTGGGATTGGGGTAAGCACTGAGTAAGTAGAGTTAAAGTTGGATTGTATTTTGATTATCTTTATTTTTTATGTTCACTTTCTTTTTTAGCATAGTTTATTATTCTTTTATAGTAGTTGCAATCTACTTCCGGGTCGTCAACCCCTCTTCCCATGAAGTGAGGTATAAGGCTTTCTTGGAAACAAATGGAAATAAGTATGGAAAATGGCAAGTATAGACATGAGTGGTACGATGAATCTTCAAGGAGACCCCAATAGCAACCCTATCCTCGAGGGGGACCCACTTACTAGGAAAACAAGTCATCCACCAAGGTGAAATGAGGCAAAAGGCATAATTTCCAAGCAAACGTTTTTAAAATCAAGAAAGGACTCTTCACAACATGTTCAAATGCTTCATTTATTAGAATGACACTTACCACAACATTGGACTTGTTACCTCATGGAGCAAGACCTGCCATACTCTATGAGCCAAGTTCGTGGTGGTGGACTCTTCTACCATCGATCAGATGGTGATGTGTGGTGTGGTGTGGTGTGGTGTTGAATTCTAAAACATATGGGGGGATATCGGGCTAAGCATGAATTTTGTTGTTTCAAATAAGTTCGTACTATGAACCGAGATTAAATTCACTTGAATTTTGTTAATCGGCACATAAGCATATTCCCGTCATCCGATCATTTTTATTAATACCTAATTTCCTTGCATTATGGGCATATTGTTCAAGGATAGATTGTAGAGATCAGAGGCACTGTCATTGTTTACATTTTCTATATAGAATAGTTTTTGTCTCGTTATCTAGGTATGCTCCAAACATGTTTTCCTTCAGTTTTCAAAATGCATGAGTGTCTTTCTATATCAAATTAGAAAAATTGGAAAATATAAGTCCCATTTCTAAAATAAAAAGGAAAAAACATCATTTTATTTTAAGTCATTGTAAATCATAGATTATCAGGAAAATAAATATTTAGTTTAATTTTGAAATGTTGAATTCTTGGAAATTAGGAAAAGTTGTGTTTTTAATATCCAATGTATTCTTTCTTCTCAGATACAATGCCTCCCAAGAGGTCTTCATCCATAACACCAAGGAAATTCCCTAATGGAAAACAACTTGTTAAAAACATATAACAGGAAGAACAAGAGCACAATGAAATTTAATCATCCCAGGAACAATTCACTCCAATCATTCAAATACCAAGCTTTGAATCAGACTTAGTAAAACTAATTTACAAATATGTTTTTCTCAAGTAGGTCCTTAGATCCCTTTCCCAAGATAGGGAGAGCTCTATAGGATATTTCATGAACAAGACTACCTAGATGTTACCCCTCCCAATGATCCTCAGATGAGGGATGTAGATGACCTAGTCTTTATAAAGATTATAAATATCACTTACACTTTGTTGCATTAAGGACCCCATTCATGCCTAGCTCAGAGTCTCTAGATTGGATAATTTCTCATACATGTGTGAAGGAAAATACTATTTTAAAATATGAGGGGAGATGCATAGGATCTTACCAACTATTTGAATTGGAAAATTATTACAAACTATTACAACTAGAAAGACACGTGATAACATATTATGTGTAATAGTTTAATAAATATCATGACACCAAGAAGATCCTCACCAATTGGTGGGTGGAAGACAATTGATTCATTGGAAAAATAAATGATGTTTATGCAATAAAAAATATAATAGATCCTTATGTTTACACAATTTAATAGCTAGATTGTATTGTGAGATAAATTGTACCCACTTCAAGGATGCATGGCTACCCTTGGATTATGTAGTTGGTACTAATGGGTATGTATTTAACTAGGTATCCATTTTACCTCATGCTTTGAAGATAATGATAAAAATGGAATAGATGAGAAAAGGTAGACTAAGAGTCGTTCCTACATTTTACATGGCATCTTATATAATGGATGTTGTCTGTGCAACCAATATATTTATTGGTGTGAATTGGATTTGGCACATGTCTGAATCTCTAGTCCATGTCTATTGCCAACTAATTTAGGAGAACAAATATAAAAAGAATTATGCAAGGATTTGTGACTTTTTTAGCACCCTTCTACAAGATCATCTTTTGTAAAGAATGTCCAAGGCTTACTAAGGAGAATATTAGGTAAATAAAATTCATTGATAATTGGAAATTGCAAGAAGAATACACCTACATCAGATTCATATATGGGGTAACTGTAACACCACACTTGTTACCCAAGTATATGCCTATTAGACTCATCCTAAGTGGAATAACATACTTACCATATTGTAGGGTTTTAATGCTTATTTAACTAAAGATGCTAAAAACAAAATTTTCATTCCATACAATGTTCATTTGGCACACTATGTTTTGTTAAATCCTAAGCATGCCAGATAGGAAGGAAACACTATACTAGAGTATAGGTTTACTCAAGGTCAATTCAAGAGACATGATCTAGTTGGTCTTGTCTCTAAGAATTGTGAAATGGTTTCCCCTAGTTGGTCATACAACATGAACAATTGGAGAATGAGATCTAATTTGAGAATGTAAAAGATTGGGAAGAGGTACAGTTCATGTTTAAATCTCTAGAATTTGCCTCCTTTCGTGGTATGGCATTAGATGACCAAAAGGAAGTGATGAGGAAACAATTGGTTGAGTTAGAAAGTTTGAGGAAAGAAGAGAAATAAAAGCAAATAAGAGCTAAAGAGTCTAGGTTAAGAGAAGATGCATAGATAAGGCTAGGAGTAAAGCAAGAAACAAGACAACAACAATAAGAAGAACTTAAGAAACACACAAAAGAGGAAGTTAGAGGAAGACAAGCTAAAGAAGAAAAGTTGTTAGAAGACATGGAAATAATTGCAACTAAAGCTAGGGACAAAGATGAGCAGGAATTAGAATAAAAACAAGAAGTTGAAGAAGAAGAGAAGAAGAAGAGGGAATAAGAAAATATACTAAAAGCATAAAATAAAATAAGAGAAAGAGAAACTAGAAACAATGGAAATGGAAAGATGGGAGGAGGACGAGAAGAAAATGAAAGACCAAGGAACAGATCAAGAAAACACTGTTATTGATACATATGAATCATCCATTCAAGAAGAACAACAAATAACGAAACATGTATAACAACAATCACAACATCAAACAACTCCACCTCCTAGTAGCTTTATAGATCTTACAATGGAGGATGTTGTTATGCCTAAAACGAGCATAAGAAAAGGTTAATAAATTGTTATGTAACAAGTGATCACTCCATGGAGGCTTGAAAATATTTGTTCATGGGGAGATCAACCAATCCTTAACCCTTTTTAAGAGTTTTCCGACTTATAAATGATTGCTTACAATAGAAGGAAGAAGACCATTGTTAAACAAACCAGAAAATGAAGAAAGTGGAATTGTATAATTCTATCCTATGTACTTCCTCGGATGGGGTGCTACGCAGCTAACATGTAACATAGGCTATTTATGAGGCCTGTCACCACCCTCGCCTTCAATTCTCGGATGGAGGACATAATTTATCGCGCTCATGGGAATGTTGGGCAGGTCCCTCGCATACAGGAGGCGTGTGTGAGGTCACCTCAACACCCCCGATACTCCTCCATTTCATCCAGGTTGGTTATTGCTCGTTTCACTTGGCTCAATTTTTGCATTTGTGCTTTTCTCTGTTCAGTCTCCCAGCTCTGCATGATCTTATGCTAAGTTTTGTGTGGTTTTCTTTCTTCTCCATGCCCTGAGAGTGTGGAAAGCCAAAGAGGGGTCCTTCTTGGTATTTCTATGCATCCAGGCATAGGCGCCTCTGCAATATTTTACAGGCTTCTTTGACCACTTTGTTTCGAGGGAATAAGGGGACAAATTCGCCTCCCATGGCCTATGTAGAGGAGGAAATTTGCAAGATACTAGATATATAAAATATGCAGAACAGAAACGAAATGCTAGAAATGACAGAATAACAGTAAAATATCCAGCATAATCTTCACAATACACAGAAATGATATACGA
>JZKD02S2333845.1:61660-76950 GCA_000966675.3 Picea glauca
TGTTTTTAAACTTAGCAATAACATTATCATACATCCTTATTGCAACAACCCTCAACTCGAGAGGTGCTTTTATCTCTTCCAACCTATTCCAAAGGTTTTTCCTAGGAACCATGTCAAAATCTTTTCTAAAGTCAACAAAACAACAAAAAGTATTGGTTTTAGTATTGCGAAACTCCTTTGCAATGATCCTAAAGGTAACAAGATGGTCCACAGTTGAATGATATCTCCTAAACCTGACCTGGCCTTTAGTTCTTTTACCGTGACTTTCTAGCCAAATGCTAATCTTCTTTTCCAAAATAATTCCATAAAGCTTGGCTAAAATTGGGCTAATCATAATGTTCCTATAATTAGAGGGAATGTTTTTATCCCCATTTTTAAAAATAGGAATAATGAGGTTTTGCGTCCAGGGTTTAGGGAAACCTTGCTTGACTGCTAAATTGAAGAGCTTGTGTATGTGAGGGATAAGGATTGGCCCTTTGATTTTAAAAATTTCAGCTTGGTAGTCTTCAATGTTCTTAGCTTTCCCATTTGCGAGCCGCTTAACCCCGAACTCTATGTCATCTAAAAAAACAAATTCTTCCTTTGTAGGGACAATAGGAATGGTGTCCATGACATTAGGGAACTCGTAAAGATTTTATATAAAGTTATTATTTTAAATAATTTTTTTTTTTAATTTTGTTTATGTGAGTTGGTTAAAAAAATTATGGATGCGACATAACTCTTTAAACCAATATATAATAACTTTGTTTTTAAAATATAAAAAATAATTTTAAAAACATTTCATTTGGAATTTAAAAAAAATGTCTTATAATAGTTATTTTTAAAATATAGAAAATAAATTTAAAAACATTTAATATGATTTTTTTTTAAATGCTATGTAACAACTCTAATAAGTAATAGGTTATTGTTATCTTTTTTTTATTATTAAAAAAAAAAAATATGGTCATTTTTATAAGATATTTTGATTTTGATGTAACTAATTTTATATATTTTCATTTTAATGTTTTTATAAAGCCAAACTATTTATTGATTTATTAAAAAAAAAGTTATAACTTTTATAATATTTTTTAATTTTGATAAACATCTATTTATAAATTCTATTTATATTCTTGTGATCTTTTATTTACATTCTTATTACTATATTCAAGGTAGTGCTTATGGTTTTATACAAATGTAATATTATAAATGGAAATAAAAAATTAAATATTTTTAATTTTTAATACAAATGTAATATTATAAATGGAAATAAAATATTAAATATTTATAATTTTTATAATAAAAATAAATCACATGATAAAGAATTTGGGAATATGCGATAAATGAGGTGGGTTAAGTTAGAGGTAAGTCAAACATTCTAAATAGATAACTTTAGAAGAAAGGAAAAATGTCTTCCAAGTGCATTATTAATGTTTGATTGTTTATTTATGGGTTATTTTATTTATTATTCTCAATTCAATAGGTTTCAAAACTCTCATATTTGGTGATCAACTTAGTTTCAATCCTTATCTTTGGTTGTGATAGTTATCCGATTTTATTTTCTATAAAGGATGAAATACAAGAAATATAAATATGAGACTTGAATAGTATATAAGTTCTAATTTCTATTTTCACACACTATAGTAATCATAGCTCTTGTTGGAGTTGACATAGAGTCACTACAAGGAAGACACTTATTAATGGAGTTTTTAACAAAGGTTTTGGTGTTAGAGAATTGGATAAAGTTACCCAAAAAAAAAACCTCTTCTAATGAAAGCTAAGGTTTTTGAATAGATTTTAGCAAAGGTTTATTATAACTAAAAAAGAATTGGGTGGTTAGAGGTTTTAGTGTATGTTTTTTCTATGATGCACTTCTTATAGTATAACACAATACTATGCCACCATTTAAGAAATACTATAAATAACCAATGCACTATATATTTTTAAGCATCGATGCAGTATATCTCCTCATGCACCGCAAAATCCCTACACCTCATAAAGCCCCTCATCACCATACCAATCAATATTTACAAAATATTAGATAATAATTAGACAATTCTAACAAAATATTATAATCAATAATATGTGCATTAAATATGACAATAAAATATGCAACTAGACTAATCAAAACACCACAATAATATTGTCTCTCTCATCTGATGATCTGAATCTAGTAAATTAGAGATTTTGATAGGCCCACTAGTCCATCCCTGCACAAGGATATTTTTAAAGGTCAAGGACATAATCATCCTCGCTAGAAAAAATATGAATGGAATCCTCAACCACAACCCTAGAAAACATCTGGATATCAAATGATGATCGAGTTGCCAAAAATTCTAAAAAAAACCAAAATAAAAATAAAGCAGAGGGGAAAAAATGTCTTGCATCTGTCACATTATGACATCTATCTAAATTAATATGAAACTGTCATAGTAGAATAGTGGACCACCTTATCAGTCATGGTCATTGAACAAGGCTATCTACATAATCTTTCATAGGGAAACTAATGTGCCACCAACAGTAGTATGGTGTGCTAATGGAGTCATGATAATCCAGAAGAACCTAATTCCCTTGTCTCTAAAAGAATGCAAATGGATCTACCATTTTAGTAACTTGGAACTCATTAGGGTGAGAAATATTTGGATTGGTATATTAGTAGATGTATGCCAATTGGTTCTCTCTTGTAACACCAGGTAGCACAATAGGGAAATGGGAAAAATATTCACCCCACATAGATAGGCCAATGATGAAATTCATGTCCCCCTCTGTGTTTACTAATACTAATACTAATAATAATCTATTTTTAAGGTCACGACCAAGCCATACACCAAATTGGTGTATGATATCCCCTTGTTTGTGGGACAAGGGACCCCTTTGCGTACCAATTTGATTGATAAATTCTAAAAAGGTATACATACCCTACCCCCCTCTAGATTTGAGCCCATAACCTCAAAGTAAGAAACACATGTTCTTAACCATTAGGCCCACTCAGGTTGAAAAACCCTAAATGCATGTCTATTGTGATCCTAGAAAAATATCATCCCGCATAAGAATTGAATATTCCCATTGAGGGATTTAACCTCCACAAAACACTTGAAGAGGCCATCATCCATCAAAAGGAGGCAAGTCTCAAAATAACTTGGATATGGAAGCATGTCCCTCTCCCTATTTAAGGTCATCCAAGGGTGTACAAACTTATATTCATTGGCCTACTAATGTTATGGTTGTCCCTAATTCAAATACAAACCTGATTAGGAAAATATAAATACAAAATAGACAATAGGTATGCAACTGACATTCATAATATTCATTCAATATTTAATTTTAAATTTGGTGCATTAGAAATTGGTAAAAGGCTCTAGTGCACCTAGTTTGCTTTAGCACACTAGCAACAAGTGCACCAACAAAGATGCACTTATCATAAACAAAAATATTGATACATCATGCACACATTAAGATGCATTACACTCAAACACTTATTTCAGTGCTTTGAATTTTACAGAAATAATTGGGGCACCACTAGTGTAAGGAACACTTGTCTTACATTAAGCCATGTGCTTACATGGATAGTTTACATCGAGAGTGGTGCACCAAAACAACTTGTACGACATCAAGGAGAACCATAAATATGAACACTCATGTTTAAATCCTTAGTTCCTTTAAGATGGTCAAGAGAAGTATGGGTAGTGTGGTTGGTAAATGCACCACACATTGGTGTGAAAACAAATTGTAGGCCATTTCAACAACAATTAAAAAAAATAAAAATTTAAATACTAAAATAGAAAATTAAAACTACAAAGATGTAAATTAAGGGGTAGTGAATAAACTACTTGGTCTTGTCACCTGCAGAGAAAATCCCACTAAAAAATGACTAACTAAATCTAGAGTTGGGTTTGGAAAATGAGAAAAAATGAAATGAAATACATTGTGAATGAAGATTGTCAGTGAAATATAGCAATTTGGATGCAAGGGACAATGGGGAACTCGTAGAGGGAAAAGTAGCATTGGTGCTTGAAGGCATTGGAAACATTGGTTGATTAAAAAACACTATAAGGAGAACACCTTGTAGCGAAGGATTTTATAAAACCTCCCCAAAAAAATTCTCCCTTCTTTGTTTACAGTGGAGGTTAATTGTGGAGGCAGACGGTTGGAGGTTTTTTCAGAAGTTGTTTTACTGGAGCTCCTGTAAGGACAATACACATATGTGTGCATGCATAAAAATAATGCCGCGATGATGAGCTAGTAAGACACGCCATTAGTCACTATAAAAAAAATAAAATACATAGCAACGCTCCACTCTAAACAAAGTGTGTGCATGCACGTACACATTAGGCCCCGATGCATACAACTGCCTTGCGCATCAAGGCAGTGTAAAAAAAAACTTACCATACCAATATTCATTGTTACACCTCATGCTATTCTTCCAACCTCTCAGACAAGCATCGATGCTCACGCTCCTTCCATGGTCACCCCATTTGCAGTTCTCTATAGTTAGTTTAATAGCTCCACCGATAGATTCAACACATTTCCAAATTTTGGAAAATACCACAAATTTTCATTTCTTCTATACGGTGCATCCATGCCTCCTCGGGAGAGAAGAGACTAGGTAAATTGTTTATTACCTTTTTATTTGCAGTTTCATTGAATCAAAATTTTAAATTGGCCTGAAATTTGACCACTATAGATTTTGTTGTTTCACATGGTGCATTTAAATTCTTTGCCTCACCCCAGAATTTGGTGCATATTGTGAATTTATAGGAAGCACCATGATCGGTGCGTATATGATCAATAAACGCACCGGTGCCATTCACATAACAACAAAGAAGAAATGTTGAAAAATAAACATATCAATGTGTCTTTTTAGGATTCCCCATTGCCGATACATTTTAAAACACAAGCCACCGTTAAACAAAATTCCAGTGCTCCACGATGAATGAAGCACTAGTGCATTCCATAAAATCATCACACCACCTAGTATTTTCCATAGAAAATTTGGTTTGGAGGTGCATCAAATTCAACCAAATGCATTGGTGCAATTTATAGCAAAGCACTGGGAAACATATATAACAATTTAGCATAGCAATGCATATTATGGGATGCCTTGTTACCGATGCTTTATGAAAAATTGAACCCCTATGGGTTCCATTTAACCAACCACACTACCAAGTTTTCATCATAGAAAATTTAACCTAGCGATGAGAGAAGGTACACACAATGCACTGGTGCGGTTCACAATGTGGCAACGAACCAAATATTTAAGAATTTATCATAGAAGCACATCTTATAGAATGCCCCATTACTAGTGCATATTATAAGACCACGCACCACTAAAAGACATGCCTTATTCTCCAAGGAACTTGGAGCATCGGTGTTGTCCATATAACAAACTGCATCGTCCAATTTACCACCTACAAATTTAACAATGTGATGCATTTTGTAGAACCAATTGCATCGTGTCACATAGAACAAAGTGTTACACATTATTTTGGTCACCTCAGTGATAACCTGACAACATGTGTGCATTAAATAGGTTTTCTCCATGGGAAAAGTGATTTACTTTCCTCTACCAAAAACCATATAAAGGAAGGTGGCCACATCCTGCTAAATACATAGGGTGCGACGATACCTGATCATCGCATTTTGCACTATACCTGGACTGCGATGACGTCGCATGATGATAAGTAGGTAGGGTGAAACAATTCTTAAAGATTGAGAAAAGTCAAATTTCACGAATGATTTAGAAGGGGATCTTCTAGAAGATGAGGTGGCCTCTGATCGGTTTGGATCTTGCTCGTTTCTCTGATTTGGTGGGATCATCCTAATATCCTCATCCATATCTCTTTCACACTATATAAAGAGGGATATCTCATGGAAAAGGCTAAGGTTTAATAGGCTAAGAATTGTATGGAGAGTTCTGCTTCAGATTGTGCTTGAGAGCTTTGCTTTAGTTCTTCAAGTCAGATTGTGGATCTTCTTCATTCAAGGCATTTGGAGCAAAGGTGTGTGTGTTGAACCAAAGAGCCATCGAAAGGGGAACTTGCAACATCAAGGCATGTGTTGTATTCTCCACTTTCTATTCACTTAATACAGTAATACATTTCTTCCCTATATATGAATCTCATCTTCTATTGTATAATTCCTTGATCTTTATTCTTCTTCTTTGTTGGTTTATGACTCTTGGACAGGATTTCTATTATGCAAACTCAAGGAAGGAGATACAAAGATGACACTAGCAAGGACAAGCATCATTTAAAAGGTATATCTCTTGTAACTCATTCAACTAGTTTATATGATGATGAAGTTTAAGGAGAACTGTGCATTCTGTTTTGTTTTGTTCTAGTTTCTAATGGGATCTAGGGATATTTGTTTGTGTCTGCACTTACCGATTAATCCAATAAAAAAATTGGCGACCATATTGGGGATACAAATTTCTTTTGTTTTTTTGCCTCTTATTTGCTTTTAGCTTACCTTATTTTGATTAAATTCATTCTCTGAGTCTGTGGGTGATCCATCTGGACTCTTGGGTTTGAAAGTTCAGATAGATTCTTTGTCTTTCCTCCATTTTCTCCTTGGTTACAAAGATCGTCACAATGTACTATATAGACAGCCAACAACGACCCTCTGACGTCGTACCTTGTTGACGCAAACCAGTGAGATGACATCACATTGTGCCTTATTGGTAGCCTGCGACGACCTTAGATCGTGGCACTGTGCTCCACTGTCAGCCTGCGACGATTCTTGTAGGAATTGTTGGAGTGAGACAATTTTTCTTTTTTCACCCAGTTTTGCCTCAGTTTCCTGGGATGAACTTCTGATACCAGTGAGTGATTGGTTTATAAGTTTAAAGATTTTGTTTGATTGATTTTTTGGAATTGAAAGTCTTTCTTTATAAATTTTGCAAGTTTTTTTATTTTATTCTTGTCACAAAGGTATAATATCTAGATCTTGGTCCCGAGTGCTTGTTTGACAAAGGGTCTTTGATTTGTTTGAGGTTTTGGATTGTTTTTACTTTCCAGATTGTTTATTTATTGAGAAACATTTTTGTTTGCATTTGACAAAAGGCTTTCCAATCATTTTCATTTTTGTCCACGTTATGAGTTTGATTTTGGGTATTATGTTGAGAGTGTGTTAATTTTTTTGGATTACACTTTACTTTATTCATTACATCTCTGATTTGATTTGGGAAAAGAAGAACTAAATTCATTTATTCTTTTTAGTAATATTTCATAAGAAAATTATTGCATTCAAATTATTTGTTAAAGGAGAAAGTTGGAAAATTTTGCAGCTTATGATTATTTGGAATTTTGTTTATTCGAAATTGAGAAATTGAGATTCATAGCTTTTGTAATTCAAAAGAAATACCTTCTCCCTACTGTAATTAGAATTCATTGACTTGAAAGAGTGCATATTCATCTCCTCTTGCATTTTATTGGGTCAAGGTCACAACGTCATCAGTTTCATTTCCATCTCCCTTTTGAGTAAACGACAACCTTTAAATCACAACGTAATATTAATTTTTTTTAGCAACTTTTATTTTCTAGAAATTCTCTTTACCAACACTAGATAGGATAGCGCTTTGGAATAGGTTGTAAGGTACACTCTCCAAAGCATCAAAACACACAATAGTATCTTGTGATAGGTAGATTTCAAATCCACTTGCTACATTTTGTCTTGGGAAGCCCTTCTAACACAAGGGTCAATCATGAGGTTGCATTAGGACTGGCAAAGTTACTGACCCTCCTTTGTCGGTCTTAGTGTAGAGATNAATAATTAGACAATTCTAACAAAATATTATAATCAATAATATGTGCATTAAATATGACAATAAAATATGCAACTAGACTAATCAAAACACCACAATAATATTGTCTCTCTCATCTGATGATCTGAATCTAGTAAATTAGAGATTTTGATAGGCCCACTAGTCCATCCCTGCACAAGGATATTTTTAAAGGTCAAGGACATAATCATCCTCGCTAGAAAAAATATGAATGGAATCCTCAACCACAACCCTAGAAAACATCTGGATATCAAATGATGATCGAGTTGCCAAAAATTCTAAAAAAAACCAAAATAAAAATAAAGCAGAGGGGAAAAAATGTCTTGCATCTGTCACATTATGACATCTATCTAAATTAATATGAAACTGTCATAGTAGAATAGTGGACCACCTTATCAGTCATGGTCATTGAACAAGGCTATCTACATAATCTTTCATAGGGAAACTAATGTGCCACCAACAGTAGTATGGTGTGCTAATGGAGTCATGATAATCCAGAAGAACCTAATTCCCTTGTCTCTAAAAGAATGCAAATGGATCTACCATTTTAGTAACTTGGAACTCATTAGGGTGAGAAATATTTGGATTGGTATATTAGTAGATGTATGCCAATTGGTTCTCTCTTGTAACACCAGGTAGCACAATAGGGAAATGGGAAAAATATTCACCCCACATAGATAGGCCAATGATGAAATTCATGTCCCCCTCTGTGTTTACTAATACTAATACTAATAATAATCTATTTTTAAGGTCACGACCAAGCCATACACCAAATTGGTGTATGATATCCCCTTGTTTGTGGGACAAGGGACCCCTTTGCGTACCAATTTGATTGATAAATTCTAAAAAGGTATACATACCCTACCCCCCTCTAGATTTGAGCCCATAACCTCAAAGTAAGAAACACATGTTCTTAACCATTAGGCCCACTCAGGTTGAAAAACCCTAAATGCATGTCTATTGTGATCCTAGAAAAATATCATCCCGCATAAGAATTGAATATTCCCATTGAGGGATTTAACCTCCACAAAACACTTGAAGAGGCCATCATCCATCAAAAGGAGGCAAGTCTCAAAATAACTTGGATATGGAAGCATGTCCCTCTCCCTATTTAAGGTCATCCAAGGGTGTACAAACTTATATTCATTGGCCTACTAATGTTATGGTTGTCCCTAATTCAAATACAAACCTGATTAGGAAAATATAAATACAAAATAGACAATAGGTATGCAACTGACATTCATAATATTCATTCAATATTTAATTTTAAATTTGGTGCATTAGAAATTGGTAAAAGGCTCTAGTGCACCTAGTTTGCTTTAGCACACTAGCAACAAGTGCACCAACAAAGATGCACTTATCATAAACAAAAATATTGATACATCATGCACACATTAAGATGCATTACACTCAAACACTTATTTCAGTGCTTTGAATTTTACAGAAATAATTGGGGCACCACTAGTGTAAGGAACACTTGTCTTACATTAAGCCATGTGCTTACATGGATAGTTTACATCGAGAGTGGTGCACCAAAACAACTTGTACGACATCAAGGAGAACCATAAATATGAACACTCATGTTTAAATCCTTAGTTCCTTTAAGATGGTCAAGAGAAGTATGGGTAGTGTGGTTGGTAAATGCACCACACATTGGTGTGAAAACAAATTGTAGGCCATTTCAACAACAATTAAAAAAAATAAAAATTTAAATACTAAAATAGAAAATTAAAACTACAAAGATGTAAATTAAGGGGTAGTGAATAAACTACTTGGTCTTGTCACCTGCAGAGAAAATCCCACTAAAAAATGACTAACTAAATCTAGAGTTGGGTTTGGAAAATGAGAAAAAATGAAATGAAATACATTGTGAATGAAGATTGTCAGTGAAATATAGCAATTTGGATGCAAGGGACAATGGGGAACTCGTAGAGGGAAAAGTAGCATTGGTGCTTGAAGGCATTGGAAACATTGGTTGATTAAAAAACACTATAAGGAGAACACCTTGTAGCGAAGGATTTTATAAAACCTCCCCAAAAAAATTCTCCCTTCTTTGTTTACAGTGGAGGTTAATTGTGGAGGCAGACGGTTGGAGGTTTTTTCAGAAGTTGTTTTACTGGAGCTCCTGTAAGGACAATACACATATGTGTGCATGCATAAAAATAATGCCGCGATGATGAGCTAGTAAGACACGCCATTAGTCACTATAAAAAAAATAAAATACATAGCAACGCTCCACTCTAAACAAAGTGTGTGCATGCACGTACACATTAGGCCCCGATGCATACAACTGCCTTGCGCATCAAGGCAGTGTAAAAAAAAACTTACCATACCAATATTCATTGTTACACCTCATGCTATTCTTCCAACCTCTCAGACAAGCATCGATGCTCACGCTCCTTCCATGGTCACCCCATTTGCAGTTCTCTATAGTTAGTTTAATAGCTCCACCGATAGATTCAACACATTTCCAAATTTTGGAAAATACCACAAATTTTCATTTCTTCTATACGGTGCATCCATGCCTCCTCGGGAGAGAAGAGACTAGGTAAATTGTTTATTACCTTTTTATTTGCAGTTTCATTGAATCAAAATTTTAAATTGGCCTGAAATTTGACCACTATAGATTTTGTTGTTTCACATGGTGCATTTAAATTCTTTGCCTCACCCCAGAATTTGGTGCATATTGTGAATTTATAGGAAGCACCATGATCGGTGCGTATATGATCAATAAACGCACCGGTGCCATTCACATAACAACAAAGAAGAAATGTTGAAAAATAAACATATCAATGTGTCTTTTTAGGATTCCCCATTGCCGATACATTTTAAAACACAAGCCACCGTTAAACAAAATTCCAGTGCTCCACGATGAATGAAGCACTAGTGCATTCCATAAAATCATCACACCACCTAGTATTTTCCATAGAAAATTTGGTTTGGAGGTGCATCAAATTCAACCAAATGCATTGGTGCAATTTATAGCAAAGCACTGGGAAACATATATAACAATTTAGCATAGCAATGCATATTATGGGATGCCTTGTTACCGATGCTTTATGAAAAATTGAACCCCTATGGGTTCCATTTAACCAACCACACTACCAAGTTTTCATCATAGAAAATTTAACCTAGCGATGAGAGAAGGTACACACAATGCACTGGTGCGGTTCACAATGTGGCAACGAACCAAATATTTAAGAATTTATCATAGAAGCACATCTTATAGAATGCCCCATTACTAGTGCATATTATAAGACCACGCACCACTAAAAGACATGCCTTATTCTCCAAGGAACTTGGAGCATCGGTGTTGTCCATATAACAAACTGCATCGTCCAATTTACCACCTACAAATTTAACAATGTGATGCATTTTGTAGAACCAATTGCATCGTGTCACATAGAACAAAGTGTTACACATTATTTTGGTCACCTCAGTGATAACCTGACAACATGTGTGCATTAAATAGGTTTTCTCCATGGGAAAAGTGATTTACTTTCCTCTACCAAAAACCATATAAAGGAAGGTGGCCACATCCTGCTAAATACATAGGGTGCGACGATACCTGATCATCGCATTTTGCACTATACCTGGACTGCGATGACGTCGCATGATGATAAGTAGGTAGGGTGAAACAATTCTTAAAGATTGAGAAAAGTCAAATTTCACGAATGATTTAGAAGGGGATCTTCTAGAAGATGAGGTGGCCTCTGATCGGTTTGGATCTTGCTCGTTTCTCTGATTTGGTGGGATCATCCTAATATCCTCATCCATATCTCTTTCACACTATATAAAGAGGGATATCTCATGGAAAAGGCTAAGGTTTAATAGGCTAAGAATTGTATGGAGAGTTCTGCTTCAGATTGTGCTTGAGAGCTTTGCTTTAGTTCTTCAAGTCAGATTGTGGATCTTCTTCATTCAAGGCATTTGGAGCAAAGGTGTGTGTGTTGAACCAAAGAGCCATCGAAAGGGGAACTTGCAACATCAAGGCATGTGTTGTATTCTCCACTTTCTATTCACTTAATACAGTAATACATTTCTTCCCTATATATGAATCTCATCTTCTATTGTATAATTCCTTGATCTTTATTCTTCTTCTTTGTTGGTTTATGACTCTTGGACAGGATTTCTATTATGCAAACTCAAGGAAGGAGATACAAAGATGACACTAGCAAGGACAAGCATCATTTAAAAGGTATATCTCTTGTAACTCATTCAACTAGTTTATATGATGATGAAGTTTAAGGAGAACTGTGCATTCTGTTTTGTTTTGTTCTAGTTTCTAATGGGATCTAGGGATATTTGTTTGTGTCTGCACTTACCGATTAATCCAATAAAAAAATTGGCGACCATATTGGGGATACAAATTTCTTTTGTTTTTTTGCCTCTTATTTGCTTTTAGCTTACCTTATTTTGATTAAATTCATTCTCTGAGTCTGTGGGTGATCCATCTGGACTCTTGGGTTTGAAAGTTCAGATAGATTCTTTGTCTTTCCTCCATTTTCTCCTTGGTTACAAAGATCGTCACAATGTACTATATAGACAGCCAACAACGACCCTCTGACGTCGTACCTTGTTGACGCAAACCAGTGAGATGACATCACATTGTGCCTTATTGGTAGCCTGCGACGACCTTAGATCGTGGCACTGTGCTCCACTGTCAGCCTGCGACGATTCTTGTAGGAATTGTTGGAGTGAGACAATTTTTCTTTTTTCACCCAGTTTTGCCTCAGTTTCCTGGGATGAACTTCTGATACCAGTGAGTGATTGGTTTATAAGTTTAAAGATTTTGTTTGATTGATTTTTTGGAATTGAAAGTCTTTCTTTATAAATTTTGCAAGTTTTTTTATTTTATTCTTGTCACAAAGGTATAATATCTAGATCTTGGTCCCGAGTGCTTGTTTGACAAAGGGTCTTTGATTTGTTTGAGGTTTTGGATTGTTTTTACTTTCCAGATTGTTTATTTATTGAGAAACATTTTTGTTTGCATTTGACAAAAGGCTTTCCAATCATTTTCATTTTTGTCCACGTTATGAGTTTGATTTTGGGTATTATGTTGAGAGTGTGTTAATTTTTTTGGATTACGCTTTACTTTATTCATTACATCTCTGATTTGATTTGGGAAAGGAAGAACTAAATTCATTTATTCTTTTTAGTAATATTTCATAAGAACATTATTGCATTCAAAATATTTTTTAAAGGAGAAAGTTGGAAAATTTTGTAGCTTATGATTCTTTGGAATTTTGTTTATTCGAAATTGAGAAATTGAGATTCGTAGCTTTTGTACTTCAAAAGAAATACCTTCTCCATACTGTAATTAGAATTCATTGAATTGAAAGATTGCATATTCATCTCCTCTTTCATTTTATTGGGTCAAGGTCACAACATCATCAGTTTCATTTCCATCTCCCTTTTGAGTAAACGACAACCTTTAAATCGCAACATAATTTTAATTTTTCTTAGCAACTTTTATTTTCTAGAAATTCTCTTCACCAACACTAGATAGGATAGCGCTTTGGAATAGGTTGTAAGGCACACTCTCCAAAGCATCAAAACACACAATAGTATCTTGTGATAGTTAGATTTCAAATCCACTTGCTCCATTTTGTCTTGGGAAGCCCTTCTAACACAAGGGTCAATCATGAGGTCGCATCAGGACTGGTAGAGTTACTCACCCTCCTTTGTCGGTCTTAGTGTATAGATTGCGCGTATTATTGGGGTTCACTTGAGGGTATACCCACGATTATGTGTGGGATATTGTCGAGTTGATTTCGGGCTAGATACCCTGCCTTTGTGCGTGGATCGGACTATCGACGGTTTCCCCAGGCATCATTTTCGTAATTGGTAAATTTAGTAGTGTATCTCTTTAGGGTCTTTACATGAGGTGACTATGGAGGGGAAAGTATTCACGTAACCTGGAATCGACATTGGCCAAAATCACTCGGGCTCCTTGGAGGGTATACCCACGATTATGTGTGGGAGCTTGCACCAGGGTGTAAGTCTGCTAAGAAGGTCATCAATGTAACTTTTCCACCCCCTTTATCCCAACCCCTTCTTGTCTTGATTTCACTACATTGGATTTCATCACCAACTAGTGACATCGAAATAAGAAGGTTTTGTTTGCTTGGTTTGATTTCTAGATTTTATTAGTGAGTGTTGCTTGTTTCTCTAGTTGGCCATAGATTTGTTTCGTTCTTTATTTGGTTCGGCCAATATCGTCCCTCATCGTTCACGTAGGATGCAAGAGCTACCTATGGAAGATCCGAAAGGTTACCTCACTTTGCTTCCTAACTCACCAGAAGGTTCTCCTGAGGGAGCAGTTAATAACAAAGTAGCCTATGAGGTTGGAAGTTCACATTCTTTAGAGGGATTCATAATTATTTTGGATTCTTTAGAGGCATTCATAATTAGATCAAATCCATTAGAGGAGTCGATACTTCCCATGAATATGTTATTGAGTGTTAGAAAAGATCCACATTTTCTCCGGATGAAATCATCGGGAGAACTTGTTGTTGTTGAGAACATTGAAGTACCTACTGGACCTAACGCAGAGTCTGGAGTAGACGATCCACTTTTTCAAAGTGATTCATTTAGAAACCTGGTTCATACTGCCGGAATTTTTAATCCTAGATCTGTCCCTATTAGTTCTGTTTGGGGAACTTCTTTGGGACATGATATTTTTGGTGCACTAGGAATGAGTCATAATCAACCTATGGAATCGAAAATGCCTGATATTTTTGTTACCTATACGGTACCTTTAGATAATTTTACTGACACAACCATTAATGTCATCACATTTTCACCAATTGTTGATTGGTTCTCACTTGATTCTTCCTCTCCAGATCTCCCACTCTACCATGGTCCCACAAGCTACGACTGTTTCTACTAGTAATGTGGTTATCACTCAAGCTCGTATTGGAACACCACTACCTCTTAGACCAAATCCGTCACTTCCCCCTAGGTATAATGCTTTGAATACTTCCATTGCTACTCCTGCCCAGAATCCATCCGGAGGGTCTAGACTTTTTGTTCCTCTTGGGTATAATGCCGCCAGTCAGTTTTTTCGTACGCCTGCACAAGTTCTCTTTGGAAGGCCTTATGTTCCTCCTCCACCTTTGTCTGGAGGATCTAATTGTCTTGGCCCTAGTGGCTCCAATCCAGTTGGAGGCACCAGTCATTCCGTCACTTCTGGTTTTCAGATTCCCATTGGAGGTCAACCTCAATTTGGGGGGCAACCTTAGATTGGGGGACAACCTCAACGTGGGGGGCAACCTCAAGTTGGAGGCCATAACCCATTTTATGGACAAAGTGTACCTGTGTTACAATATTAACCTTGGAATCTTCCTTTCCAAGGGAATCAACAACCGTATGGGGGGAAACATCCTCAAGTTAATTCTTTTGTACCCCCTAATTTCAGACAACCGTATCCAGGTTCTATGAATCCTACATGGGGTCAAAACTTTCAGTCTAATGTTCCTTTCCAAGGGAACATACCTAATCAACCAAATCCTGTTGGCTATTTGAATCAAAA
>JZKD02S2333845.1:86958-101544 GCA_000966675.3 Picea glauca
CTGTGTCGGCCTTCCCTGTGTCCAGTTTAATTTACATCATACTCTGTTTCACCTTCAAAATCTGTTACTCATTTCGTGTCATTGATGGGGGATACATCAAGGCCCTCCTGTGACGGGTTTTGTTCCGTCGACTTCAGCTCATTATCCGGAATCAAGACTTAGAAATTCTTTGATACCTTGGAGCCTGCATGCCTCAATGGCAGGTTTCCTCGCTTTCGACAATGGGTTTACATCATTGACCCCTGATCGAAATATTCCATCGAATGTTCGACTTCAACTCATTTATTCACACTCGATGGATTGTACTAGTGTACCTTGGGAGTCATTAACATCAATGGTGATTTCCCTCGCAGTTGTTAACGATTTCATCAATGACCGCTAATCAAGTGGTTTCTGCCATGTTCGACTTCAACACATGTAATCACATGGATAGATTCGTACTTTGGGAGATGAGATTGAAGACCCTGGATATCATCCCTTTTGTCCAGGTTGTGATGGAGTATATATAATTTGTGACACATAGATCCACTGTGTATCTCTCATGGCTATGTCATCTTACTTTGAAATTTCTCGCATAGATCCACAGTGTATTCCTGGTGGCTATGTTATATTTTGAAGGCATGGATCCACAGTGTATGATTGGTGGCCATGACCCATGTCTATAATGTCATCAGTCTGTGATCTGAGTATGGGAATGCCTACCTCAGAATTAATATATATGATATTCTATAGATGCTTGGTTATTCGCAGGTTTTCGATTAGATGTTCTCCTGGTTTCTGACACACACATGCAGCTTACAAAGTCTTTCGGCTGTCATTGGTTCCAACCTCATACTTTGGGGGGCATTCTGTTACCCATGATTTTGGTCGTCATGATTATGTATTGATGATAGTGAACTTAGGCTCTTCATAAGAACTTTCTCCTGAGAAAAGTTACTTTCATCTCTTCCTAGAAAACTCATTTTTGAATAAGGTTCGCAGGTTGCTAGTGCATTTGGGTGCGAGAATGACCCATTCTCGCAGGCTTCTTTAAGCCAGGGTGCGAACTTCTCGCACTGTGTTGAATAGCTAGGGTGAGAACTCTTCCTAAAGCATGGAAAAAGATGAATTCTCAATATTTCTAGAAGGGAATCTTCTAGAAGGATGGGTTGGCATTCGAATGGTTATCCTAGTACTAGATTCCCTGATATTTTGGGATCATTCTTATCCAAGTAACTAATTCATTCTCTCCTATATATTGAGGGAATTCTCATCGAAAAGGTTAAGCAAGATTCATTGGAGAAATTGGTGAAAGAATTGTGTGAAGGACTTAGCATTGAACAACAGCTTGGAGACTCTAGCAAGTCTATCAAGAGGATTTGATCTTCTTCATGCAAGGATTGAGCAAGTGTGTGTGTCGGAGCCAAGATCCATCGAAGTCTGGATCATCACTGTACATTTCCTCAAGGTGTTCAAACCCTAAGGTCTTTACCTGAAATTCCTGCAGAGTCAAACATCTCATGCTCAATGCATCAGCAACTTTGTTAGCATTCCCAAAAATATGGTTTATGACAAAAGTAAAATTTTGCATATACTCAATCCACTTCACATGCCTCTCATTCAATTTTTCATGTCTGGTTATGAATTGTAAAGCTTGGTTATTGCTATGCAAGACAAATTCTTGTGGGACAAGGTAATGTCTCCATTTCTTCAGGGATTGGATTATGGCATAAAACTCTTTGTCATAGGTGGAGTATTTTATCCTAGTCTCATTTAGCTTCTCGCTGAAGTAAGCAACAGGTCTATTGTCCTGACTCAAAACTCCTCCAATCACAACGCCACTTGCATCACACCTTACTTGAAACGTCTTCTCAAAATTTGGCAAGATCAGAATTGGTCGCTCCATTACTTTCTCCTTCAGTGTATTGAATCTCTTCTCGGCCTCCTCTATCCATTTGAAATACTTGTGCCCCTTCTTCACTGTATCCATCATTGGTGCACAAATTCCATTGAAATATCTCATGAACTTCCTATAGAAACTCACCAATCCATGGAAGCTTATTACCTCGAACATGGTCCTGGGTGATGGCCATTCTTTGATTTCTTTCACCTTCTCCGGATCCATCTTCAATTCATTTGAAGAGATCACAAAACCCAAGAAAATGAGTTATGTCTTCATAAAAGAGGACTTCTTTGGGTTTATCAACATCTTCTCCTGTTGTAGTTTCCTCATCACCAGTGTCAAGTGCCTCAAATTCTCCTCTTTAGTCTTGCTACAGATCATTATATCGTCTAGATACACTACCACGAACTTGCTAATGAAATCTTTTAGTATTTCATTCATCAACCTCATAAAAGTACTTGGGGCATTAGTTAAGCCAAATGGCATAACAAGCCACTCATGCAACCCTTCATTTGTCTTAAAGGTTGTCTTCCACTCATCACCTTCTCTCATTCTAATCTGGTGATATCCACTTTTCAAATCAATCTTAGAAAAGAAATTTTCCCCACTTAAACAGACCATCAAATTATCTATTCTTAGCAAATGGAATCTATACCTGATAGTGATCTTGTTGATGGCTCTCGAGTCTGTACACATTCTCCATCCTCCATATTTCTTTGGGGTCAACACAATTGGTACTGCGCATGGGCTCAAGCTCTCTCTAACCAAACCCTTGTCTAACAATTCATGGACCTGGTTCTTTACCTCCTCATTCTCTCAAGGTGTTAGTATGTATGCCACTTTGTTTGGGAGACTTTCTCCTGGTATCAAATCAATATGATGGTTGATACTTCTAATGGGTGGCAACGAGTTAGGCAGCTCATCCACCACTATGTCACAAAACATTTCCAACAATTCTTGAACTTCTTCAAGCAAATCATCCATCAAAGTGCTAGTAAAGATAACCCTGGGTTTCCTCACCATGGCAAATTGCATCTCTTGTTATTTCTTAACTTAATTCAAGAGTTCCTTCCCACTCGTGAGAAGTATGTCTATGATGGATTCCTCTTTCACTTTCTTCTCCTCTATTGGCAACAACATGTGTGCCCTACCATTCTTCTCCAAGGTGTATGTATTCTTCCTCCCATCATGAATGAAATTCCTATCAAACTACCATGGTCTTCCCAAAAAAATATGGCATACATCCATGGGAATTACATCACACAGAATTTCATCTCTATATCCTCCTATCTTAAATTCAACCAAGCATTATTTAGTAACCATTACCTGGTGTCCTTTCTGCAACCATGAGACTTTATATGGCTCTAGGTGTGCAGTTGTCTCCAGCTCCAATTTCTCCACCATCTTCGTGGATACTAAGTTATCAGTTCTCCCATTGTCAATTATCACCTTGCATACTATGTCTTTAGTATTGCAAGTTGTCTTGAATAGACTGTTCCTCTATACTAGATTTTTAACTTTTGTCTCTGGTTTTAAAAGAACATTTCTCATCATCAAGGATGTTCCATCATCTACTCCTTTTGCTTCAACATTCCCTCCTTATTTATTTTTCTCGGGGAATTCCCAAGACATGTGCCCTGTCTTTCCACAGGCATAACATCTTATTCCTCCTCTGCCTCTTCCTCTAGAAGAGTTTCTTCCACCACCCTGTCTTCCTCGAGAACTCCCTCCTCTTTCTGAGTGACTGTGTTGGGTTTCAGCCTCATCTTTGGAATTATGCACTTTGTCATGGGAAACTCCCTTGCCTTTTTTCGGGGCTGAGATTTTATCTCTACCTCATTGACTTTGTTTTCTGGCCAATTTATCTTTTTCCTTCAACACAAAATGATAAGCATCCTCCACTGTCCTTACCGACATCATGCTGAGCTCATCCTGGATTTCATACCTCAAGCCATTTGTATACCTGGAAAATTTTCTCCATCCCTCTCTCTTTGTCTAGTTCTGATGTTCATCTTGTAGAACTCCTCTATGTATTCTTTAATTGTCAAACCTTTCTATCTCAGGTTCTACATTTTCCTAAACATATTGATCTGATAATATTTGGGCATGAATTTAGCCTTCAGCTTGGCTACCTTTTTGTCTCAATTCTTTATCTTATGTTTTCCTCTACTTCGCCTCTCAACCTATAGTTCATCCCACAAGAGTGTTGCGTGTCCTTTAAGCCTGGTGATAGCATGTCTCACCCTTTTCTCCCCATCGACATCTTCATAATCAAAATATTTGTCCATGGAACTTATCCAATCCAACAGTTCTTCAACATACAACTTTCCTTCATACATTGGAACCTCTATCTTGGCTCTAGCTCCTAATCTAACAACTGCTCTTAGCAAGCATTCTTCAGCAACGTGTTCCCCTGCAGCTTCTTCAGCTTCTACATCTTCACTCTCTGCATCGTTGACGTCTCTAGCATCAGGTGCTCTTATCTGCGCTTCTTCCTATCTTGCACGAAGTTCTTCCATCTTTCTTTATACAACACAATTGGATAAAGGTGGCTCCCCTCATCTCCTCAGTGGCATTATGTTGGCTGTCTCTCATGCATAGAGTAGAACTTCGAGTTCTTTTGTCTCCTTTATCTCCTTCGCCTGAAATCTATAGATGAATATCATCTCTGATACCACTTGATGCAAACCCCCCTTCTATCCTAATGGTTGTACGACCTCCCGGTCTAGGATCGATCAAGAAACTGAGTCTGAGTGACTATTTGGCCCCTCAAGAACCTCAATTCCACTTAACAGGCCCTCTTTCCCTTAAGTGCAGGTTATATGGAATCTACGACCTTCTCCTTAATGCCTTTAAGATTCAGCGTATTTAGGAACTAGCTCTCCTGGTTAAGCCCCTCCCTTTATGTGGCCGAGGTTGTGACCATTCTCCTAATCAAAAGGCACGTCGCGAATTCATGTATCCGTTCTTTACATGCGAGTCACTTCGATTCTCCCGACTTCTGAAATCTCGAAAGGAGCCTAGTGCAAGATATCCCCTCTATTCCCCTTCATCGATGTGACCCTTCGCTGTGACCAAGGGCCAATATTTTGAGCGCATTGCAATTTAGTGATTCGCAAGTTCTCAGAACTCTTGCCTATGATTTCCTGAGTCACAAAATCCTGACAAGGCCAGAACTATGGTCTATCTCCCTCCTTCGATCAACGGCTGTGATCAAATCATGATTTCACGTTTCGTGGATTCTTTTAACTCCGCCTTTGACTTCTTTGAGTCACAAGTTAGCGAAATGCTAACCCCTCGCCATGTATCTCCCTTGATGATGGACGGTCTCGATGTTTTTGGAACAATCAACAGTTGTGGTCCTTTCGCAAGTTTGCACTTCGCAAATGCACCTGGCTCTGTTCTTTGACCTTTCCACTCTATGAGTCAACGAAATGTTGATCTCTCGCCATGTTTCCTCCTTGAAAACGGATGAATCCGATGATTTCAGATTTTTGTAAGTCCGATTATCTTGTACACTTTCAAAGCTTTAAGGTTAGTGCACTTTACCTTGATCAGACGACTACGATCCTTTTGTGCGCAGATCGGATGACTAAGATCCTTTCCCTTGAGCTTACGCTTTCTTCTAACTTAGAAGATTTTTGAAATATTAAAGGCTTTGACCTTTATCTTTCCTACGAGTCCATTTCTTGGATCTCGTTCGGACTTCTTGGAAAGTGCTATCCCTCTTGAGCTTGATCTTCTCAAATATTTTGATCTCCCAAGCGCTTTCTGTTGTTTCGGGAAATTCGTCAAATTTAGGTCCAAAGATTCTTGAAAAGAATTCTTTCACACCTTCCTGGCGTTCCTCTATTCTCGTCCTTCGACTTCTTTATGAAATCACTTTATCTCTTCGTCAGATTCCAGATATGTACACTCCTTGCAACCGATCCTTATGCAAGATTGAGTTCTTGCGACAACTATGCACACTTCGTGACAGACACTTTTTACTCCTTGCAAAGAAAGTCTCACGTTGTTCCTCCTTAGCTTTACAAATCGAAATATACCCTATCGACGCACTCCTTGTGGACTGTGTCCACACCTTGCACTGGCTCATGAAGAAAAGAGATCTTGAAATTATACAAACATCTTAAGGATACATACACTCGCAGCAAGATTCATTCATTCTTGAAAGAAAACATCAACAATCACAGAGAATTGCAAGCCATAACAATCCACCCATTTGGATCAATTTTCCTCGATTATCTTCGTTCAAAAGAAAGACTGATTACAGAAAAATCAAAACAACAACTACTACTTAGAAAACTCTACTTGTTTGTTACTCTCTTGGCTCTCGCAATTCTTTGCAACTTTTATAATGCTTTGCGACTAACTTCTTAAAGTGTAGAAAACCTCTCTTTATATCAGAGGGTCCTTCAAAAGAAAAACTAAATGTGATCTAACTAGGGTTAAGTCTCAGGTCACGCATGCTCGTTTTGTCTCCACGCGCGTGATCTTTCCTTTTATTGTTTTCTATCAGCTTCAAAAGATTTGCAGTACTAGCTAGCATTCAAGACTCTGGATTGGCTCTCAGATGTTGATTTTTCCTGCCATATTCACTTATTGACGATGCTTCTGCATCACATGGAAGGGAGTGCAGCTCCCCACATGGCTCTGCAAATCCATTTTCACTATGCATTGGATTGTGTGGAGCCACAAGTCTTCAATTGGTATGAAGGGGTCCTTAAAAGTATGAAGAAACAACTTACCAAGTGCCGAAGTGGTGGGTTGAAACAATTCAGATTCGGGTCTATTTTGGTATCCTTCTTCCTAGAGAGGGTCCCAGTTTTATGCTTGCATGTAGAGTGGGGTATACCTACTCCACAGGATCCAATGATGAAGAGTTGGGTATATCTCATGGCCAGACATGGAGGCGATCACATATTCAGGTATAACGATGTCTTCTCCGAGTGGCTGAGGACTTAAATGCTCATGGTCGATGATTATGCCTACGTCGGGTTAGATTTCTGTGGATATCTGGACCTAGCTCTTCTCGAAGATTCCCAGTGGGGGGACATAAGCAAGAAGGAAATTTTGTTTATATATATATTTTTTTTTTTCAATGATAGAAAACAAAAATGTGGTGTTTATCCGATGACTAATCAAATTCTCTTCGAAAATCCAGATGTGGGACCTTATCGTCCTCCAGGTTCATCCCCTATCCAGAGGCGAGGGGAGAGAGGTGTTGTAGCGGGAGTAGCTGCTACAGACTTCGAGACCATAGAACAAAATCTGGAGGGACTTATAATGAATATCCTTGATGCCTCTATAAACGATATTACTAGGCATTACCAATGCCACACAGTAGGCGTATTTGCATCCATCAATCGACTGCTCTGTAGAGTAGCGCAGGCAGTCGCGTGTTATAGCGAGCAACATCTTTGATGCTCTATTTTATATGAAACCATGTGCTTCACATTTTTTATATTTTGGTCTTCGGACAAAAACACTTTTTGTAAACTTTTATCATTATTAATATGAGGCTCCAACCGGCTTACTTTTTTTATGTACAAAAAATGTGATTGGATTTTATAAATGTCCCAAATGTATGTCTAACAAATAATTATCCAATGCATTTGTTAATGTATTTAGGCATCTAGGAATGTGTCGATATTCAATGTAATCAAAAAGATGTTCCAAGAGGCGAATTCAAAAATATACCCTTAACAAAGTAGGACTCCGGATGGAATAAACTTTACTCAACTGTAAGACTACTAACTGTGAATCCAATCATACAATAAGGTGGCAGATTCCAAGTGAAACAACGTCAGTCAATAACTCGATAACTGCACTATATTCTGCGATATTGTTGGTTGCACGACCAACTCAAACACCATGTACATTGATTAGTTCATCTGTAGGTGCATAGATTGCCCAAGCAGCAAACGTTAAGTTTTTAGTACTGCAACTAGCGCCATCAGAAAATCCAATGTAGGGTAGCGAAAATACTGACATCTGGAAACCAAGCATAATGCAAGGTAAGCAGTCGAAAGGTGGAACCAAAAACGAAAAATCACACAAGAGTATGATACACTAAAAATACACAACACTCATGCAAAAATGACTTAAGCATAGTACTTCTTCAAGTAAAGCCCATTCCTAGGTTCAATCAAAGGGATTCCATCATAATATACGAGCTTGTAATCCCCTTTCTCCAAAACGCATTTCAAAATATAAGGACCTCTCCACATGGGCTCTAATTTACCGACCCCTAGAAAATCATGATCTTGCTCGTAAAGAAGAACTAGATCACCTTCAGAAAAAACACGTGGTTTGACATGATTTTCATATTGGTCTTTGACACATTTTTTCTGAGTTTCAATAACTAAGGTGGCATCACGATGAGTTTCATCTAATTGCATCAAATACAAAAGATGTTCCTCTTCAGCAAAATTGTTAGGGAGAAGTTTGACGACTAGCTTCAAAGATGGTATTTCACATTCAATTGATAAAATTGCTTCGATACCATATACTAAATGAAAAGGTGTGAATCCCATGGAAGACTTAACGGATGTCCGATAAGCCCATAGTGTTGAGAACAAAATCGTGTGCCATCTGTCGAAGCATAGTAGTGAGAAATTTGTTGATTGATTCAACCTGGCCATTGGCCTGTGGATAATAGGGAGTTGAGTTTTCATGGCGAAGACCCAACTTTTCAATAAGTTCAGACATCATAAAATTGCGAAATTGACTACTCTGATCAGTAACGATGGCTTGAGGGACACCAAATCTAGTAATGATATGATTGAATATGAACAATGCTACAGTTTTCCCGGAATTATCAAATGTAGGCATCGCCTTGGCCCATTTAGCGACATAATCCACAGCTACAATAATGTATCCATGCCCCCCATCTGAGTGAGGGTTACATGTCTTGAAGTCAATGCCCCATTTAGCGAACGGACCAACAGAAACTACAAGGTGAAGAGGATCAGGGTGAGATCGGATGTTATTGTTGTAGGTTTGAAAAGTGTGGAATTTCTGGATGGCAGTAATGCAATCCTTAAACAACGAAGGCCAAAAATAACCAACTCGTAAGATATTTTGGGTAGTGGCATACCTAGACATATGACCGCCACATGATCCAGAGTGACAGTCATTCAAATCTTTCTCAGATTCATCATAGGTGAGACATTGTCGAAATATGGAATCAATACCATGGCAGTAAAGGGTATCACCAAGGATAATGTATTGACAGGCTTGGTACCGTATACGACGACAATCTGTACTAGAGAGATCAGGCTGGAAAGTTTGGGTTTGGATATATATTATAATATATCCATACCATATGTTGTCAAAACTGATCAAAAAGAGGGATTCGTCAGGTAAGGAATCCTCTGCCACTTTTTCTGTCTCAGTAGAGGGAAGGTCACATATCAATTTGGAAAAAACTAGAGACTTCTTTGACTTGGAGTGTTCAAACTCAAAATCAAACTCTTGGAGAATAACAATCCATTTAGAGTACTTTCCCCCCCAGCAATTGTCGAGTAAGGATATGTTGCATGGGGTTGCAATCGGAAATGACGGTGGTTCTACTTAATAAGATGTAGTGACGAAAACATTGAACATTTTGAACAGCTGCCAAGGCCAATTTCTCCACATTAAATATTTGGTTTCGGTAGTCATGAGACTCCGACTCAAATAGTATATCGCATGAATCATCCTCTTGGACTCAGACCATAGAAATGGTAGAATCTGAAGCATCTAAGTACAGGAAATAATCTTGGCTATAGTCAGGTGGGAACAAAAGTGGTGTATGGGTTAAGGCAAGTTCCAAAGCCCCAAAAGCTTTGTTTGCAGTATCATCCCATACAAAATCGTAACCTTTCTTGAGGAGCTGAGTAAATCCTTTCATTAATTCAGTGTAATTGGGGATGATTCGACGTAAAAAGTTTTCCTTCCATTGCAAACTTTAGAGATGGCATAGTGTGGAAGGAGGAGGTAGATTAAGAATAGCCTCAACCTTCAAGGGGTCTACCCAAATCCCATGTATAAAAATGATAAAATCAAGAAGTCAGCGAAATTCCACACAAAAAACACATTTGTGCGGATTCAAACGTATGCGATAATAATGAGGGCATAGAAAAATGGCCCATAAATGTGTCGGGTGATCTTGACGATCCATGGAATGCGCTGATAGATCGTCGATATAGGGTTGTACAATGTGCTTAATGTCATGAAAAGCATAAGACAGTGCGCTGAAAAGTCGCACCAACATTTTTTAGACCAAAAGGTAATTTCCAGTAGGCGAAGGTTCCCCAAGAGAAAATAAAAGAAGTATTGTGTTGATCTGCTGGTAAAATATTGATTTGATTATAGCTAGAGAAATCATCCATCAAGGAGAATATTTCACTCCCGGCATAGTCGTCAACGATCTGGTCAACGAAAAGGGTTGGATAATTGTCCTAAGGACCAGATTTATTTATATCTCTATAATATACAAAAACATAGATCGTTCCTTGTTTCTTGTTTACCGGAATAAGATTAGATACCCAATCAGTCAAAGCCACAGGATAGACAAAGCCAGCCTTAAGAAATTTTTCAACTTCAAGCTTGATAGCAACAGCTTTACATGGAAGTACTGGGCGAAGTCTATGCCGAACGAGTTTAGCATCCATATAAGTCTTAGTCTCATGCACAACAATATTAGGATCAATACCTGACAGTTCTTCATAAATCCAGGCAAAAACGTCGCGAAACTCTTGGAAAAGGGATTTATAAGTGCAAACCTCATCAGTAGAACATGAGGTGTTGATATGAAAATTTTCCACGACTTCGGGTTTAATCGATATGTCAAGAGGAACGATAGGTGAAATATTACTCAAGTTCCCTTCATACAGAACATCGTGTGTTGACTCAGGAACAGAAGAAATAACAACAATGGTCAATGGAGTCAAAATCCGTTGGTAGCTCTCTATGATATCACGTTACAGGAAGAGAATAGAACGATGATTCCCATCGTCCCATGGAGTATCTTCCATAGACATGACTGACATCATCATGTCATCAGTAGGAAAGATCACATGGAACTGATCAGGAGATGTATCACAGAGAGAAGGAGTTGTTGATTGAATAGCTTGATAAGTTGATTCGACCGGACTTAAAGGCATTCAGTCATCGTAATGAAGATAGTCACCAGAGCTAGATATTATCCATGGGTCATAAGACTCGGGGGTTTCACGAACATAGGTTGATATCATTTTAATCGAGGTGACAAAAGGAGGAGGAATTTCGAGTGGTGGAATATGAAAAAGTACCCATAAAGGTTGAATCTTTTAAAATACCCACGCCAACATTCTCATAACTAGGGGTTGTTTTCGAGATAAAAGGTATGTTTCTAGTACGGGAATTGGAATTAAAGAAGGCCAGTTGTTCGACAGTGTCAACCTTTCCTTGGTGTGGGAAACTTAACACACGAAAAAGGGTAGACACAACTACACGCATGGAATCAATCTAGCTACGACCAAGTAGAAGATTATAATCAAGAGGTGCATCAAAGACCTCAACCTCGACATTGACCGATTTACCTTCTAACGTAATAGACAACAAAGGAAGAACAATGTAAGGTTTAAAACCTATACCATTGAAGGCCTTAAGATTATTGTGCAACTCGGTAAGGGCAAGAGTCAATATCTTTCCAACAAGTAATAGACATAACGCAAGTTGAGGCTCCTTCATCAATAATGGTTCGACAGATATTCTTATTTTCCATAATAACTTGGATTTGAAACACTAATTGAGGAGGAAGCCTTGGAATATGATCGTCCAAGTCAAATATTATCAAATTGGTATCTCTAGGATCAATCCTACCAATAGACTTTAACAACACCTTTCATTGAGTAGGACAACTTCGAAGGACTTCGAGAGCCGACATCATGAAGGGTGCTTGCGCAAGGTCTTTTACAATGTTGTAGTTTTGGGTAGCACATGCATGAGGATTAAATGAATACTTTCTAACAACACCCTTGGGAGGAGGACGAAGAACTATATCTAGGCCTAGTCGTTCGATATGAAGAGTACCATTTGGAGGTGAAATTGGGGGAGGAGGTTGAACCAACGAAGGTGGTAAATCATCAACTTTCTCTTTCGACAGAGAATAAACTTTGGCTCATGTTGTGAATGCAAAATATTTATTTTTTGAGTCACCAGTACACATAAGGACATAAGATGAGGTAGAAGGAGAGGGTTGGTCATGAATGACCAATTGGGCTTGCTGCTGAGAAGGAAACGGTTGTGACAAGACGACAGGTGTAGAAGGCTTCCCGGTCCCTTGCAGGAATTTAGTAACCTTAGTGCGTCGTGTACAATATTTTGTATAATGATCGTCACCACAAATAAGGCAAGGGTAACGAGGTTTATGTTTATCTTTCTCATCAGCAGGTTGGGTTTTTGGCTTCTCATATTGTTGATTAGTATTTTTGTCCTCCTTATTCTTACCCTTCCCTTTCTTTTTATTTTGATTTTTACCGGTAGGTGTAGATTGAACCGAATTAACTTCAGAAGTTTTACCGGAAGAAGGAGTAGGAATAGGAGTATTTTGTACATTAGAAGTGGTAGAATTGGGAGTGGTATGATTGGCTTGTGTATAATGTGTCTCAGCATGAAAGGTGCCAATCACACCATCAACATCATGAGAAGCTACTGGAGGTGTTGGGGTAGGATTCGTAGAAGGACGAGGAGCATCAGGGATCAAGTTGTATAAAGTGCCCATTTGCGAATAAACGAGATCTAGATATTGATCATGACTAATATCCTGCTCTTTAGTGACGACACCACCCATGGCAAAATCATGGCTATGGGCCCAATGAGTGATTTGGTCAACCACCCAGCCAATAGTTGATCAGGAAGAGGAAATTTTATTAAGCATCTTCTCCTCCTCCACTCATGGATATGATCGGAAATATGAGTGGAAGAGGATTGTTTAAAAGAACTCAAAATTTTGGTTCTTGTCTCATATTGAATTGGCAACTGGTAATGCATTAACAAATCCATGGCTAGGGTATTAAAGTCATTAAAGAATCCTCGTGGTAACTCAATGTACCATTTGGCTGTCGAACCCGTGAGATTTTGTTGGAAAAAGTCATAATATTATAGAGTCATCCATCAATGAATTGGATGAACACAAAAGATAGAAATTCATGATGTGATTATTTGGGTCTTCTCTCGATCGACCGTCAAACTTAGAAATGTCAGATGGTAATTTGGTGGGTATGACGGGCCAATAAGGAGAATGCAAAATAGGATAATTCAAAATCCTAGATAAATTTGGTAAATCCAAAGTGGCAAGAAAATGAAATTGTCTGCTCACTTGAGGAAACTGGTAGTTTTGAGGGGGAAGTCACGTAGGTATACCAGTAGGACCATAAACAGTCTTTAGGTAGTTAGACAGTCCTGACAGATTCGGGTGTGGAGGGTTTTGATTCAAATAGCCAACAGGATTTGGTTGATTAGGTATGTTCCCTTGGAAAGGAACATTAGACTGAAAGTTTTGACCCCATGTAGGATTCATAGAACCTGGATACGGTTGTCAGAAGTTAGGGGGTACAAAAGAATTAACTTGAGGATGTTTCCCCCCAGATGGTTGTTGATTCCCTTGGAAAGGAAAATTCCAAGGTTAAGATTGTAACATAGGTACACTTTGTCCATAAAATGGGTTATGGCCTCCAACTTGAGGTTTCCCCCCAAGTTGAGGTTGTCCCCCAATATAAGGTTTCCCCCCAAATTGAGGTTTCCCCCCAAATTGAGGTTGCCCCCCAAATTGAGGTTGACCTACAACGGGAATCTGAAAACCAGAAGTGATGGAATGACTGGTGCCTCCAACTGAATTGGAGCCACTAGGGCCAAGACAATTAGATCCTCCAGGAAAAGGTGGAGGAGGAACATAAGGCCCTCCGAAGAGAACTTGGGTAGGCGTATGAAAAAACTGACTGGCGGCATTATACCCAAGAGGAACAAAACATCTAGACCCTCTGGATGGATTCTAGGTAGGAGTAGAAATGGAAGTATTCAAAGCATTATACCCAGGGGGAAGTGACGGATTTGGTCTAAGAGGTAGTGGTGTTCCAATAGGAGCTTGAGTGATAACCACATTACTAGTAGAAACAGTCGTAGCTTGTGGGACCATGGTAGAGTGGGAGATCTGGAGAGGAAGAATCAAGTGAGAACCAATCAACAATTGGTCTGAAACTGTGATGACATTAATGGTTGTGTTAGTAAAATTATCTAAAGGTACCGTATAGGTAACAAAAATCTCAGGCATTTTCAATTCCATAGGTTGATTATGACTCATTCCTAGTGTGCCAAAAATATCATGTCCCGAAGAAGTTCCCCAAACAGAACTAATAGGGACAGATATAGGATTAAAAATTCTGGCAGTATGAACCAGGTTTCTAAATGACTCACTTTGAAAAAGTGGATCGTCTACTCTAGAATCTGCGTTAGGTCTAGTAGGTACTTCAATATTCTCAACAACAACAAGTTCTCCCGATGAGTTCATCCGAAGAAAATGTGGATCTTTTCTAACGCTCAATAACATATTCATGGGAAGTATCGACTCCTCTAATGGATTCGATCTCATTATGAATGCCTCTAAAGAATCCAAAATAATTATGAATCCCTCTAAAGAATGTGAACTTCCAACCTCATAGGCTACTTTGTTATTAACT
>JZKD02S2333845.1:140893-152415 GCA_000966675.3 Picea glauca
TATAAGCATATTTCAGTCATTTGTTATTAATGAAATGAAGTCTTATTTCCGCTGCATCTCTGTGTTTATGTGTATTTCTGTATTTCATTGTGTTCCTACATAAATCCGGATCAGAAGTTCAAAATAGGAAAAATCACAAGGTTTTTTTAAATTTGTGCAATGTGATCACATGGGAAATTTGTTGACATATTTCCAACAATATCCACCTTGACAACAATTTACCTGATATATCATGCCCAAATTTATCCACCACCTTTCCTACAAGTCAAGAGAAGCCAAACACCATCACATCTCCACAACTTCTCTAACAATACTATTACGTGAATATGTTTGCACGATCCACTCTAGTATGGACCATTATGCCTCCATCAGTAACCTGTCTAAAAAATTGATGCACACATTCCATTTTGACACGTTGGACTATTAGCCAAATGCACAACACTTTGACCACCATGGAACACCACATCCTGTACATGTCCAAACTTACCCAATAGATCCTTGCATTCTTTCAAGACATCACTTGAGGTAGATCTCCTCTCGTTCAAATCTCATGAATCCCACTGTAGGTGATACTTGTGCAACCACTATAGGTGATACTTGTGCTTATGTGTTTGAAGCACCCATTTCCATGCTCTTCACCTGGTTTTGCCATGTGTCTACTGACAACACCAGCTGCATGTGAAATGTTGACCATTTCCCATCGCAATCATCAAACTTCCTACTAGAATATAATACTTGAGACATATAACCATTTTCTTCTTCATCAGTTTGGACATAAACCTGAGGATAAATTTACAATGGAAATCCAAAGGGATTTTACCGGTTTCACATTATTCATTTTAAATTTCCTGAGTATCTTCACAACATACTTCAGTTGTGATAACCAAGCTTACCATCCTTCCTGTCTCTGTGTATTTCCATGCCCAAGATTTATTTTGTTGCTCCCAGATCCTTCATAACAACGTCGTAACCAACTAAGCCACCCTGTTGACCTCAACCATGCTTGTGCTTGCAACAAGCATAACATATAACACCAAGATAATGAATATACCATAAACATAATGGTTATACTCACTTCTTGTAAAATTTGGCTCACCATGAAAGAATCAAACATCTTGTACATTTTTGTGGCATGCTTCAGGCCATACAATTATTCTTGAGTTTGCAAACAAATCTTTTGTTGTGATTCTGAACTGATCGTTCTGGTGATTCCAATTTCATCCCCTTTATCCAAAAAACTCCATGTAAGATAATTTTAACATCTAGTTGTACTAACACAACTAGTGCTTACACAACATGAATAGAAACAATCTTTTAACAACTGGTGAGAGACTTTCATGGAAATCAATACCTTCCAAATACCCTTCTACCACCAATCATGCTTTGAACCTTTCATCTTTTACTATGTTTGATTTTATAAAAGGAGATTCATCAAACATTGCATCTATGTCCTTGATGATTCTGTGGGTAGTAAGATCCCATAGTATGCATCCCTTAACACCATCACCATATCAAAGATCTACCTGTTTGATCTGGGTCCTACTTAGAGTGCTGATAAAAAACATAAGTATCACAACCGAATAATTTCACATTTGAGTAATTACCAGATGACTTGTTCATACCTCTTCCTGAATCTTCATGTCTTTTGCAACCGATGGTGACCGAGTTACCAGATAGCTCAACCGCTTCTATCAACAACTAGTGTTGCAACTTGGCATTACTAAACATGCATATTCGACCCCAGCTTCCTTGCAATACTTTCCAAGTTCCATGGATATGAACCTACCTTCATCATATATTCTGAAACACTTGATTGACCTGCATACACATCAACATTTCTACAGACCCACCTTTCTAAATCGGACACACTGCTTCACCTCGAAATTTGCATTTGAACAACCTTGACCAAATCTAACCAAGCCAGCCAAGTAAGCCTTCACTGCTTACCTCCAGGAACATTTACAATGGAGTTCACCAAGCCTTTTATAGGCCTCATTACATGCAATCCATGGACACAATACCACTGGGTACCCAAAATACATCCACCCAAAAAACCACATGCTTTGACCTAAAAACGTATTTAACTCATTAACTCTTTCACCGAGTTGAGGATAACCCAACATACATGCCCCCCCCACATATTCAATCTATCTAAATCTATGTTTATACTTTTCATAGGTGACTTGATAAACCAGGGGTATGCATGCCTATCTAGGTCTTACAGACGTATGCCCATTTACATGCAATCAATAATCTTTACAACTTCAAAATAAATACATTTTTTTTTCACTGTGACTCAACCATCATTGCCCCGCACCTTCTATGTGAACACAGGTGGTGAGACACAACAGACAAAAAAAAAAATCATCAACCATACCTATCGTTGAATTTGCTTATTTTGTGGAGTCCTCCTTTGATGCTTGTCGTATTTTCCAACAATCCTTCTTGAGATGCCCAGATTTTCCACAGAACCAACATTTTCCCTTACCCTTATTGTATTTTGACTTAGACCTGGCTGTACCTTTATGATCTTTCCCTCCTTATGTAGATCGACCTTTGACCACCATTGCTTCTGCTATTAAGGTTTCCTCAGACAACAGAGATCCCACAACACTGTCATAATCAATGGCATATGTTGAGTTGAACCACATAGATGTGAAAAGATGATCCCGGTACTCAAGCAACGAACACAATAGTGTAACCGCCTTGTCCTCATCTTCGTACATTATGTCCATACTAGATAATTGACAAATCAGAGTATTGAAAACATTCAAGTGATCAACACTTTGCGTACCTTCTTTCATCCGCAAGTTGTACAACTATCTCTTCAAGAAGATTATGTTTGTCAAGGACTTTGTCATATATAGACTCTCGAGTTTGTTCCAGAAACCTGATGTTGTCTCCTCTTCGGCAATGTTAAACAACACTTCATCTTCCAGACATAATCGAATGGTACTGAGAGCTCTTGCATCCAAATCTTCCCAGTCCTCGTTTTTCATGCTTTTCGGTTTCTTTATCTTTCCAGCCAACACCTTTTGCAATCCTTATTGCACAAGCATATCCCACATCTTGAGCTTCCATAGCGCAAAGTTATTCTTACTGCTAAATTTCTCCACCTCAAACTTAGAACTCTGCATCTTCGTTATTAGCACAAAAAACCATCCAAACCAAGCGTATAATACTAAACCGTTATATGGAGAAACCAATCTTAAGTTCAATATTGAACCCAAAAACCAAAATATTAATTTAAAAGATTTAACCTCAAAAAAACCTTTTTTAAAATACATCCACCTCTTCATATAAAGTCAATCCTCTATAAAATATCAGTGCAACACATCCGCCTTTATAAATATTTAGTATATATGCCTTAAGACCTTCTTACCATAAAACAAAACTTCCACCTTAAACGTATCTTATGCATTCCACCTATTTATCCATAAAAGCGATCCTTTTAAAAAAATCTGCTCAGTTCATACTTTTCGAGTTCTCTGCAAATATTTAGTTATGTGCATATACCCATGTACCAAGGTTATCGCTTCCCCGCAAGGTGTATCCAGCGATGAAAATTGGTTATCGCTCCCATTGCATGCGATGATCTCCGAGTATTCACGCCTTTTTTGCCATAACATTGCTTTTACGCTCACATCACCATCTGATCGATGGTAGAAGAGTCCACCACACTGAACTTGGATCATAGAGGATGGCAGGTCTTGTTCCATGAGGTAACAAGTTCAGTGTTGTGGTAAGTGTCATTCTAATAAACGAAGCATTTGAACATGTTGCAAAGAGTCTTTTCTTGATTATGAAAACGTTTGCTTGGAAATTATGCCTTTTGCCTCATTCCACCTTGGTGGTTGGCATGTTTTCCTATCAAGTGGGTCACCCTCATGGATAGGGTTTCTACTGAGGGGTCTCCTTGAAGAGTCATCGCACCACTCTCGTCTATACTTACCATTTTCCACAGTCATTTCCCTTTGTTTCCTCATCTTTTGGGTTTTCGGACATTACTAACCCAAGAAGAACTTATACATCACTTTATGGAAAAAGGGGTTAATGACTCAAAGGTAAATTGCAACTACTATAAAAGAATAATAAACTATGCTAAAAAAGAAAGTAAACACAAAAAAATAAAGACCAACAAAATATAGTCCAACTCTGTAACTCTACTAATTGAGTGCTCACCCAAATCCCAAATTAATGCTAAAACTTAGAAACCCTAAAAAGAAGACCCTAATAAAAATATAAATTATTTATCAAAACCCTAATAGAAATATAAATCTTTTATTTCATAAATAAATATAAAAATTACATAAAAAGTTTAAAAAAATTATAAAAAATAAAATTAAATAAAAAAATTATATTTAGAATATATTAAAATAGCGACATAGATAAACCAAACATTGACTATTAATATTAATAATATATTAACTATCACTAATAATAAATTAATAAAAACGAAGGTAAAATTTTCAGGGAAATATATAATCAAAAGGACCATCACAAGCACATGACAAATGACAAAGCATATCAACGAGAATATTGTGGCGTTGATTATCACACTAAGTTAATTTTTATTTAATAATTTTTAAAAGTTATATATATATATATATATATATAAAACATGGTGTTGGATGTATAATATATATTTTTTTAAATAGTTATCATTATTTAGTTGTTAATTAGTAGTAAAGATAGTTATCATTTTTATGTGGGTTGACTTATTATTATTTAATAAAAATTATGTTGCTTGAAATGATTTGTAGGTGGTTTAAGTTTACAGACTTTCACTTTTTTTTAAATGCTTTGGATTTGGGGCTCTTACTTCACTTCCTTAATTTTAAGGACGACAAGTTCTTAACAAATAGTCTAAATAATAAGCACAAAAAAGCCAATTTTCCTTATAATCATCTTCCAAAATATTTACAATAAGATCATATACTTTTTAATAACATATAACCTTAGTCTTATATATAAAACTAAATATTATCCTATTTTAATTTACACATTTATTAAAAAATATAATAATTTAATATATATTATTTTGATATAAGATATTTTTTTCCATATTATGTTTTTGATCAATTTCATGTTTCATTGCTCAGATTTCTGTAGTGAGGAGTGTTTTCAGGGAAAATTGGAAAAACCACAGTACTCTTCTAGATTTGTTTAATAAAGTTTAGTAGATCTTGAATTTTTCTTTGCTTTTTCTTCTATAAAATTTTCTTTATATAAGATGGAAAACTACATACTCAATTATTGTAGATTGAAAAGTTTGAAGATAAAATAAAATAAAGTAAAATGAAATAAAAAAATTGAGCATTGATTTTGTCCTCCTATAATACTTCTTCAATGAAATTGCTTACCATTCCTTGTGAAGTTTTGTAATATTTGACTTGGTTTTTCAATAATGCAATCTACTTTCCAAGGATTTGAATCTCTTGTTCCTCAACCTTTGCTTTCTTCATGGTGGCATGAGATATTTTGATCCGGGACTAAATTGGGGCTCAGAAAGTCCTAAAAATCAAAGTGCTCAGAATCTCTTCAAAATGGAAGTGTGCGTACGCCTTAACGTTACGAACCCAACACAACTTGAACGGGCTCAAACAGACGTCATATTCTCCAGATATCGCGATCTGTTTGTTTTTCCAAACAAGCAAACATTTGATCATTGTACAATCCGTACAGTGCCACGTGGCAGCTGATTGTATAGACTGTACGATCGTACAAATGATGTGGAAAGGTACAGTGGCAAGTACAATGTGCTGACATGGCAAGTGTGTTGACTGGACGTATGGTCTGATATGTGGCACATCAGTAAGACTGACGTGGTAGGTCCATACGAAATGTGGCAAGGGGATGACATGGCAGGTACAGTTGGTTGTTGACTGGGAAGACATACAGGCAGATAAGTGGACAAATTGTGCGTTGACACATGGTAGTATTGTTGGCGTATGGTACGGTGCCACGTGGCCCAGTCATGGGTTTCTATGTGGCACCCATTCATTGGCTAAAGTTTTGGAAAAATTTGGTTTGGAGTCCACCGAATTCGAACCGTGGACCTCCATGGGCACAGAGATTTCGCGTAGGCTGGGCTACCAGCTCGCCTACCTAAAGGTACTTAACCATTGGTGGCACTGATTGTATTTAAGTTTGCAATGTGGTAAAACGAGCGGAGGATAGAGCTGGGGCTAGGCTCCAGCCCCTGGCACGAACCACCATAGAACCTTACTATGTGACCTGCGGGTTATTGTTTGGCGCTCGGATAATATGGAGCTTAGCCCCAGTTCTCAGTCACGTTACCATGTGACTTGAACTTATACTGTGGACGGTTGACTGTTAGGAGTAGAATTAGTGGTTAGCCCCAGTCGGTCGGGCTAGCCCACCGACCAAGGATGTAACCATGGGCTTTGATCTAGGGGGTACACAAAACTGCGAGCGTGTGGAGGCTAGAAGTCATGGCCACATGCACTATAACCATAAGACCGGGGCCAGTGCACAATCTCAGCGCTTGGCCACATGGAGGCACCCAATATGACCAAAAGCGCAGGGATCAAGGGGGTTGCGCCTTATTTTGGAATTAAGTGGGTTTTATGCTATGTCATATGATCTTTATGGATTATTAGCTTGACATTGGGGGATTTAATCCATTTTTTAGGGATCTTGGCCCCTTTTTGAGGCTAGATCTTGGGGAGAAATTAGGAGTTGGTTACCAACTTCATGCCTATATAAACCAGAGGCTCTTGAATCCATGGGAGGAGGTTTAGAGCAGAGAAATGCTACAGAATTTTTGAACCAAGACCATTGTTATGCAGGGAAGCTATTGAGGAGCGCACCTTTGCGGGCCATTTCTGGGAGCTTTGTACGTCCATTTTCAGTGTCGTTAGTTTTGATGGGTTCTTGAGATCTGGTAGAACACAACCAACTCATTTTCGTAATCCATTGGCATATTCATGATGTACTTGAAAATATTTGAAGAGAAATAAGAAATCCCACTGAGACAAAGGCTCGGAGACGTAGGCGAGATTGTTGAACTCCGTTATCACTTCGGTGTTTTATGGTTTGTTGTTCTTCATTCTTATGTTCATATATGTGTATGTTTATATGGAAGTCATGTTTCCTCTTTCATTCTTCCTTCTTTCATCAGTTTCCTAAATGGTAATTTAACTCATGCAAGATAACTCGACCATTGCCGTTTAAAAGATCTTTTCAGATCAAGTGGTATCAGAGCTAGTTGACGTTTGGTTTTTGAGTTTGCATGATTACCAGGGAAAAGATGAATCATGGTGAAGGCAATATTGTTGAAGAGAATCCATTGATTGGATTGAGAAAGAGAACTTCTCACATTGAGAAGATGGCATCAGAAGAGGGACTTTATCAAGATGAGAAAGAATTTTGAAAAACTTTCTTCGCCATGTCGGAGATGATGAAGGTTTTGTTTGAAGATTACTTGGAATGGAAGAGACCGAATCTGGATGAATCTTCAAAGATCAAAAGTGAAGAAGGAGAGGATCCTACTCAAATTCCTCTTTCACCTCCTTCTTCACCTCTTTCTTCTCCTTCCTCTTCGAGTTCAAGTTCTAAAAGCACCGCAAGAAAACATGTTCATAAACATAAACAAGAAATGCCTTTACTAAAACTTGATGTGAAATTTGAATTACCTATGTATGATGGTGAAGTCAATGCAAAGAAACTTGATAATTAGGTCAGACAGATGGAGGTTTATTGCAGTGTGCAACAAATCAAGGATGAGGCAACTTAGATCAAGTTGGCATCGCTTAGACTTGCAGGCACAACACTTATCTGGTAGAAAAGCAAGTTGCAAAATGGCACACAACAAGTGGGTAATGTATTTCCAACATGGAAAAGTTTTATTTCTGCACTTAGAAAGCAATTCTATCCTTTGGGTTATAAAGAGAAAGCTTTAATCAAATGGAAAGCTCTTAAACTAAGAAAGGGACAAACAATGCAAGAATACATCGATGGTTTTCGTAAAATGGCATTGATGTTAGATATTCCTTTACATACCCAAGAAACTCTTACGAAGTATATAGAAGGTTTACTTGCACATATTCGAAACATTGTATTCATGTTTGGACCTACTAATCTTGATGAAGTTTATGTTCAAGCAACATACATTGAAGCAGGGAAAACAAGGGTTGGTGTATCAGGGGAATCGTCTTCAAGGAAAGAGGACAAAAAGAGGTGGATTGGAAAAAAGGAAAATTCAGTGGCAAGAAAGGAAGAAAATCCCTCTTGCAAGCATTGCAAGAAATAAGGGAATGATGAGGACCATTGCTAGCAATTGCATCCCGAGAAGAGACCAAAGTGGTTCAAAGAAAGAAAAGGGAGGAAAACAGTTGCGGCAGCAACATGACCCACATACTTGGGATCGGATTCATGTGATGAATCCAAAGTCTCATTGGTTGGTATGGCAGGTAAAATTGGTGAAGGATTTGATTGTAGAAGCAAATTGTTTCACATAAGGGTCATCATGAGGCACACTAAGGTTGACACATTAATAGACAGTGGGTCTCAATCTAACTTAATTTCAGACAAATTGGTTAAACAATTGGGATTAAACACGCAGATGCATCATAAGCCTTACACACTTAAATGGATAAGCAACAATCATCAATTGCACATAACAAAGAAGTGCACATTAAAATTTGCAATTTCATCTAAGTTTGTGGATGAGGTAACATGTGATGTGGTGCCACTAAGTTAATGTGGAATGGTCTTAGGCAGTCCTTACTTGTATGATCATAAATCAATCTTCTATAGGGAAAAGAATCAATATCATTTAATTAAAGCAGGTCAAGAATATGTGGTTCATGCTCATCATTTAAAGTAAAATAAATCTCTTCAAACAATGGAACAATTAAGAAAGGTGGCTCATGCAAGAAACAGACCTATAATTGTTTCAAATCAAGTAATTGATCTTAAGCAAGAACAGGAGATGCTTGTAGAATGGAATATCAATCACACTTTGCTTCAAGATAAGCTAATGTCGTGCAAGTATTACAAACATATTAGCTCATTTGTAGTCATATTTCTGATGTTATCATTAGTAATGTTGTCAACATGGATGATAGTGGCTTTACTAAGATGTGACAGGGTACAAATGGCTAACAATATGCTGTCAGTTATCATGATTGTTTTACAGTTGATCTTGATGAGATAGGTGCACAGGACAAAGTTTAAAGATAGAGAACAAGTCGGGTGGCCTATCCCACACTTGATGACTAGTCAGTAACCTTTTGGGGACCAAAAGGTCTTTAGTGGGGAGGTGTGATCCAGAATTGGATCTCGAGACCAAATTGGGGCTCAGAAAGGCCTAAAAATAAAAGTTCTCAGAATCTCTTCAAAATGGACGTGTGTGTAGTCCTCGACGTTACAAACCCAACGCAACTTGAATGGGCTCAAACAGACATTGTACGCTCCATATATTACGATCTGTTCATTTTTCCAAACAAACAAAAATTTGATGACTGTATAGTCCGTACAGTGCCACGTGGCAGCTGACTGTACAGGTCCTATGGCTGTACAACTCACATGGAAAGGCACAATGGTAGGTACAGTGTGCTGACATGGCAAGTGTGTTGACTAGGAATACAGACTGACACGTGGCACCACTGCAAGGGTGACATGTGGCACATCCGTATGACTAACGTATCAAGTCCGTACGACACGTGGCAAGGGAATGATGTGGTAGGTACATACGACATGTGGCAAGGGGATGATGTGGCAGGTACAGTTGGTTTCTGACTAGGTAGATATATAGGCAGACAAGTGGACAAATTGTGCGATGACACATGGCAGTATTGTTGGCGTATGGTACGGTGCCACATGACCCAGTCATGGGATTCCATGTGGCACCCATTCATTGGCTAAATTTTTGGAAAATTTTGGTTTGGAGTCCACCGAATTCTAACCATGGACCTCCATGGGCGCAAAGACTTTGCATTGGTTGGGCTACTAGCCCGCCTACCTAGAGGTACTTAACCATTGGTGGCACCGATTGTATTTAAGTTTGCAATGTGGTAAAACGAGCAGAGGATAGGGCTGGGGCTAGGCCCCAGCCCCTGGCGCAAACCACCATAGAACCTTACCGTGTGACCTGGGGGTTATTGTTTGGCACGCGGATAATATGGAGCTTAGCCCCTGATCTCGGTCGCATTACCATATGACCTGGACTCATACTGTGGACGGTTGACTGTTTGGCGCGGAATTAATGGTTATCCCCAGTCGATCGAGCTAGCCCATTGGCCAAGGGCGTAACCACGGGCTTTGATCCAAGGGGCTACACAAAACTGTGGGCATGTGGAGGCTAGAAGCTATGGCCACATGCACCATAACCATGAGACCAAGGCCAACGGGTAAGGGGCCAATGCACAATCTCAATGCTTGGCCACATGGAGGCACCCAATATGACCAGGAGTGCGGAGATCAAGGGGGTTGCGCCCTGTTTTGGAATTAAGTGGGTTTTATACTATGTCATATGATTTTTATGGATTATTAGCCTGATATTGGGGGATTTAATCCATTTTTTAGTGATCTTGGGCCCTTTTTTAGGCTGGATCTTGGGGAGAAGTTGGGAGATGGTTACCAACTTCAGGCGTATATAAAACATAGGCTCTTGAAGCCATGGGAGGAGGTTTGGAGCAGAGAAATGCTACAGAATTTTTGAGCCAAGGCCATTGTTATGTAGGGAAGCTATTGAGGAGCACACCTTTGCGGGCCATTTTTGGGAGCTTCGTATGTCCATTTTCTGTGCCGACAGTTTTGATGGGTTCTTGAGATCCGATAGAACACAACCAAATCTTTTTTGTAATCCATTAGAACATTCATGATGTCTTGAAAATATTTGAAGATAAATAATAAATCCCACTAAGACAAAGGCTCGAAGACGTAGGCGAGATTGTCGAACTCTGTTATCACTTCAGTGTTTTATGGTTAGTTGTTCTTCATGCTTATGTTCAGATCTGTATATGTTTATATGGAAGTCATGTTTCTTCTTTCATTCTTCCTTCTTTCATCAGTTTCCTAAATGGTAATTTAACTCATGCAAGATAACTCAACCATTATCATTTAAAAGATCTTTTCGGATCATATTTCCAACCTAGCTCACCTGAGATCACTAATTCTATCTCTTTTTGTATCTATCATTTACTCCTTAGTGGTACATAGAATATAATTTTTTTTTTGTAAATAAAAAAGTGTTAGTTCCTCATAAAGCAGTTGTGATTGTACATATCAAATTAAGTTCTAGGGTTTTCCATCTGTTCCACCAAACTAGTGGAAACCAAAACAGATGGGCCCCTGTTGTTCTATTTGGCAAAAAGGAAAAAGTCGCCACCTGTTCCACCAAACAATTGGAAACTAGAACAGATGGCAGAAGAGTATTGAAACAAGACTAACTAAACATGCAACAAGAAGTCTGAGTAGAACATGTCCTGAAAATATGGATAGAGCACAAAACAGGAAATCTAAATAGGAGTACAAAGAATCATTGTGTTTTGCAG
>JZKD02S2333845.1:184487-203703 GCA_000966675.3 Picea glauca
GATGTTGTTTATCTGATATGGATGTATGAATAATGTATCATTACCCGTGTATTGTAAATTACTCTAACTTCGAGATGAAGTTTTTTGAAGGGTGGGTGTATGTAACAACCCAATTTGATTTTTAATGATCATAGTTTGTTAAATTAAATTAAATTAATTATTAAAATAAATAGATTTGAATCTTTTTGCTATTTTATTATTTAATGGTAGGTGAGGGAATTAATGAGGGGATAAGGAAGTTGGGAATTAAATGAGAGAGGGGGATTCGAGAGAGGAGGATAATGAAAAGGGGAGAGGACTTGGAAAGGGGGATTTTCTTTTTGGAAAATTTTGGAAGAAGGAGAAGGGAAGGAGTTGGATATTGGAAGCCAAAAAATTGTTTTGGGGGGACTTTTACAGGGGCACTGTTGTTGCTAGAAATTTTGGGCTCGGGGGCTAGGAAAAAGCAAGGATTCCTAGAGAGGTTGCTCCTACATGGCTGGGAGGTAAATATTCAATTTTGGGTAGTTTGGGAAAGGACAAGAACAGAGGAGCAAGGGACTAGATCAACCAAAACTTGAGGTTGAGGTATGTATTTTACTAGTTGATTTATTTGTAAATATCGTAACCAATACCAGTTGCTATTATGATGTCTATTTACCAGTTTATTTCTTGCATAAAGAAAATTCTAAACTAAATTGTTGTAAATGAAACTTCTTACTTGCAGATCTTTTAGTAATATAAAATTTTACTTCATATATACAGGAGTTCTTTTCTTACATAAAAGAGTCATTATAGTAGGAGATAATAATATTTTGAGGCCCTGAAATAGAGATCCTTACATAAGATGGACAACTACATCTCAATTATTGTAGATTGAAAAGTTTGGAGATACAATAAAATAAAATAAAAAACTAAACATTGATTTTGTCCTCCTATAGTACTTCTTCAATGAAATTGCTTACCATTTCTTGTGAAGTTTTGTAATACTTGACTTGGTTTCCCAATAATGCAATCTACTTTCCAAGGCTTTGAATCTCTTCTTCCTCAACCTTGGCTTTGTTCATGGTGGCATCAGATATATCCAACCCAACTCACAGGAGATCACTAATTCTAGCTCTTTATGTATTTATCATTTACTCCTTAGTGATACATATGATAGAATTATTCAAGTCCACTTTCTTCATTTTTTGGTTTTTTTAACAATGGTATACTTCCTTCTATTGTAAGCAATCATTTCTAAGTCTGCAACCTCTTAAAAAGGATCAAGGATTCGTTGATCTCCCCATGAAAAATATTTTCAAGCCTCCATGGAATGATCACTTGTTCCATAACAATTTCTTTACCTTTTCTTGTTCTCGTTTTAGGCATAACAACATCCTCCATTGTAAGAACTATAAAGCTACTAGGAGGTGGACTTGTTTGATGTTGCGGTTGTTGTTTTACATGTTTCTTTATTTGTTGTTCTCCTTGATTAGATGATTCCTATGTATCAGTAGCAATGTTTTCTTGATCTGTTCCTTGGTCTTTCATTTTCTTCTCCTCTTCCTATCATCTTGCCTTTTCCATTGCTTCTAGTTTCTCCTTTTCTCTTCTTTTATTTTATTCTTTTAGTATCTTTTCTTATTCCCTCTTCTTATTCTCTTCTTCTTCAACTTGTTGTTTTTATTCTAAGTCCTACTCAACTTTGTCCCTAGCTTTAGCTGCAATTATTTCCATGTCTTCTAACAACTTCTCTTCTTCAGCTTGTCTTCCTCTCACTTCCTCTTTTGTGTTTTTCTTAAGTTCTTCTTATTGTTATTGTCTTGTTTCTTGCTTTACTCTATCCCTTACTTACACATCTTCTCTTAACATAGCCTCTTTAACTCTTATTATCTTTTCTTTCTCTTCTTTCCTCAAACTTTCTAACTCAACCAATTGTTTCCTCATTACTTCCTTCTTATCATCTAATGCCATACCACAGAAGAAGGAAAATTCTAGAGATTTAATCTTGAATTGTACCCCTTCCCAGTCTTTTACATTCTCAAATGGGATCTCATTCTCCAATTTTTCATGTTGTATGGACAATAGGGGGAAACCATGTCACAATCCTTAGAGACAAGACCAACTAGATCGGGTCTCTTGATTTGCCCTTGAGGAAACCTATACTCTAGCATAGTGTTTCCTTCATGTCTGACATGATTAGGATTTAACAAAATATAGTGTCCCAAATGAACATTGTATGGAATGAAAATTTTATTTTTAGAATATTTAGTTAAAGAAGCATTAAAACCCTACAATATGTTAAGTATGTTGTTCCACTTAGGATGAGTCTAATAGGCACATACTCAGGTAGCAAGTGTGGTGTTACAGTTACGCCATAGATTCTGATGTAGGTGTATTCTTCTTGCAATTTCCAATTACCAGTGAATTTTATTTACCTAATATCCTCCTTAGTAAGCCTTGGACATTCTTTACAAAAGATGAGCCTGTAGAAGGGTGCTAAAAAGAAGTTAGAAATACTTGCATAATTATTGTTATATTTTTTCTTCTAAATTAGATGGCAATAGACATGGAGTAGAGATTCAGACATGTGCCAAATCCAATTCACACCAATAAATATATTGGTTGCAGAGATAACATCCATTACATAAGATGCCATGTAAAATGTAGGCACAACTCTTAGTTTACCTTTCTTCTTCTATTCTCTTTTTATCATTATGTTCAAAGCATGAGGTAAAATGGATACCCAGTTAAAGACATATCCATTAGTAACAACTATATAATCCAAGGGTAGCCATGCATCCTTGAAGTGGGTACAATTTATCTCACAATACAATCTAGCTATTAAATACATCGTGTAAACATAAGGATCTATTAAATTTTGTATTGCATAAACACCATTTATTTTTCCAATAAATTAGTTGTCTTCCACCCACCAGTTGGTGAGGATCTTCTTAGGGTCATGATCTTTATTAAAATATTCCACAAAATCTGTTATCACGTGTCTTTCTACCTGTAATAGTTTGTAATACTTTCCCAATTCAAATAGTTGGTAAGATCCTATGCATCTCCCCTCATATTTTAAAACAATCTTTTCCTTCACACATGTATGAGAAATGATCCAATCCAGAGCCTCTGAGCTAAGCATGATTGGGTTCCTTGCTGCAACAAAGTGTAAGTGATATTTTCTGATCTTTATGAAGACTAGGTCATCTACATCCCTCATCTGAGGATCACTGGGAGGGATAACATCTGGGTAGTATTCTTCATGAAATCTCCTATAGAGCTCTCCCTATCTTGGGAAAGGCATCTAAGGACCTACTTGAGAATCAATATATTTGTAAATTAGTTTTACTGAGTTTGATTCAAAGCTTGGTATTTGAATGATTGGAGTGAGTTGTTCTTGGGAAGATTCAATTTCATTGTGCCCTTGTTCTTCTTGTTATATGTTTTTAACAAGTTGTTTTCCATCAGGGGATTTCCTTAGTGTTATGGATGAAGACATCTTGTGAGGCATTGTATCTGATAAGAAAGAATAAATTGGATATTACAAACACAACTTTTCCTAATTTGCAAGAATTAAACATTTCAAAATTAAACTACATAGTTATTTTCCTGATAATCCATGATTTACAATGACTTGAAAAGAAAATGATGTTTTTTCCTTTTTCTTTTAATAAAGGAACTTATATTTTCCAAATTTTCTAATTTTATATAGCAAGACACTCATTTATTTTGAAAACCGAAGAAAACAATGTTTGGAGCATACCTAGATAACAAGACAAAAACTATGCTATATAGAAAATGTAAACAGTGGCAGTGCCTCTGAGCTCTACAATCTATCCTTAAACATTATGCGCATAATGCAAGGAAATTAGGTATTAATAAAAAAGATCGGATGAGGGGAATATGCTTATGTACCGATTAACAAAATTCAAGTGAAATTTAATCTCGGTTCATAGTGCGAACTTAATTGAAACAACAAAATTCATGCTTAGCCCAATACCCCCCATATGTTATAGAATTGAACACTTATAGAGAAAATATCGAAATCTTGCACCAAAACATCCCTAAACCATAACAAATTTTGAAAAATATTTAGAATTTAAGCCGATTATACGTTTTAGCCACCAAAATCATGAATTAATGGCGACATGACATATCAAACAATTATCGACATGTGTTTTGAATCTTGGATCAGGGGAGGGTTCCAACTTTAGCTTTGGGTGAAAGTTTCAAAGATGAGCAATGTGTGATAAAAGGCCGTTTTGGTGTGTCCGCTTCCATTCCCAAAATGAATTCCATGTGAAGTTCAAAGTAGGAGAAATCACAAGGTTTCTCGAAATTTGTGCAATTATGTAGTAATCAACATGTTGAGAAAGTTTGTTGGACAAGAGTTTAAAATCAAAGCAATAGAATTTATTGAATACAGTTAGAACTTTTATTATGGTGAAATCAAAATTTCAATTTTAAACAATGTTGGTAATCAATTCCGATAAGCGCTCATCGGTAGAACTTTTAACTTTTGTGATCGTTTTCTTTAGAAAAGGATTTAAGTGAAAAATAAATAACTTCTATGAATAATTATCCAAACTTGAAAGCAATTATTTTTTTTATGATAAGAAATGAAACTAAAGGATAATTATCCAAACTTGAAAGCAATTTTTTTTTTTTATGATAAGAAATGAAACTAAAGGAAAACGTGGCACCAAAAATTTGCAAATGTTTTAGGGTGTGTTGAGGACTCAACAAGGGTTAAGGTGTTTAAGGGGTCCATTGTTCTGTGAAGGGTCCTAGGGCCTAGGTGTGTAAGTGTACATGAAGGAGGGGTCGGTGCTTGTTATCCCCCATTCCTAGGGCTAACTAAGGAGATGATGTCTCAAGTCCCTCAGGTTGCAAGCATGGAGTACCGAGAGGTAGATGAGTAGGCAGAGACCCCTATCATACCACACATCACCATTTGATCGATGGTAGAAGAGTCCACCACACCAAAATTGTCTCATAGAGGATGACATGTCTTTCTCCACAAGGTAACAAGTCCAGTGTTGTGTTAAGTGTCATTCTAATAAACGAAGCATTTGAGCATGTTGCAAAGAGTCCTTTCTTGATTTTGAAAATGTTTTCTTGGAAATTATGTCGTTTTTTTCATTTCACCTTGGTGGTTGACATTTTTCCTAGCAAGTGGGTCACCCTCAGGGATAGGGTTTCTACTAGGGGATCTCCTTGAAGAGTCATTGTACCACTTCCATCTATGCTTACCATTTTCCACGCTCATTTCCCTTTGTTTCCTCATCTTTTGGGTTCTCGAGCATTACTGACCCAAGAAGAGATTATACCTCACTTCATGGGAAGAGGGGTTGATGGCCCAAAGGTAGATTGCAACTACTATAAAAGAATAATAAACTATGCTAAAAAATAAAGTGAACACAGAAAATAAGGACCATTAAAATACAATCCAACTTTAGCTCTACTTACTCAGTGCTCGCCCCAGTCCTAAATTAATGCTAAAACTTGGAAACCCTTAAATTTTCAAATTACAAATGATATCAAGGATGGGAAAGATGTAAAAAAGGGGTTTGGAAAAAGGTGGCACACAAATTGTTGGTAACTCAGGAGCAAGCACACCCTCAACAAAGGATCCCATAAATGAGACAATATGAGCCCTTATATGTCAAGAAGCCCCATGCCCAAAAGTTAAACCCACATTCACTTCACATTCTCTTACATGAATTAGATAGGGTCCACTTGGGAAACACTCCTTGACTTGGGGAATGATCTACCCAATAGGTCACCATGACAACCCTCCCATACTTAAATTTGGCAAGTTGTATAAGGTCTTTGAGCATTTGTTTATTTTGAAAAGGGGGGATTTGATGCACATGTTGGGGTGGTTATTTTATTAGACATGGATTACTTGGCATGATATTGTGGCTTGTGGACCCTTGGAGGGAGAATCTATTTGTCTTTGTAGGTATTTTCCAAGTGGAAGTCTTTTCATGAAGGCACAAGGATACTTGGACCTTCAATGGTGCATGAATCCCACATGCCAGATGATGTGCCCCCTTCAATGGTGCATGAATCACACATGGGAGAGGGAATGTTTCCTTTGGAGGAACTTAGAGACCATGAGGAGATAACACTTTATCCTCTTGAACCCAAACATTGGCCTTTCGAGGCCTAAAATATCACACTTGATTCCCTAGATATCACATGGGCTAGGGTTTTGCTAGGATTTTTCATGGTTCATGGTGATGTGGCTTGGTTTTATGGAGAGAGAGACACTTGGTATGCACCAAAGCACTTGTTGGAAGGGTTTATTTCCTTTGGAGGCCCAATGATCTTCATCCTAGGCCAAAATGTCTCTCCTAGAGGCCTTACATCACCCTTCAGGGCATGACGTCACCTCTAAAAGGGGAATTGCTTTATGTAATTTTGAATTTTAAGATGTAAAAAGACAAATAGGGAGGTTGGCCTCTATAATTTGACGTTTACTTTTAAAAAAAGTGGAAAAAAGGGTTTTAGGTGACCTCATATAAATAGAGGTCGCTTCTTTGTCATTTGATCATATCTCACTTGAGAATTACATAGTGTATGGCTGAAATTTTCGCCCTACTTGGGAATTTTTCTCTATATCTCTCTTGAATATCTCTTGGTGATGCTAGTACTTGTCTATTGGTGAATAAAGTAAGACACTATCTATTGGAAGGATTTTTCTTGGTATTTTGGTGGAATTTACTTGATAAAGAATGGTTTCTTCATGTTATTCTTGAAATTGGTAAGGAATTTCTGCATTTATTGTTTGGTTTCTTCTTGTTTCAAGCATTAATTCATCTAGAGCATTGGAGGAGTATAAGGGCATACACCCTCCATCAATTCTACCTTGTTATCTTTGAGTAAGCTATATTTTATGCAAAGGTTGCTAGGAGAAGTAAAAGGGCTTACACCCTCCTAGATTTACCTTGCTAGTTTAGTTTTCTCTATGGAGTAAAAGGGATTACACCCCTAGAGAAGTAAAAAAACTATATCTTACAGAAGACAATCCATTAACCCAATGTATAATTAACTAATCTAACTTGCATTAGATATATAAAATCATTGCATTGATATACATGAATCTTTGAGATATTGCAATTGTTCAAGTTGGAATCAATTCTTCGTGCTTTAGGCTTCTTTGTGCCCTAAGGGTATATAGTTTAGTCAAGTAATTATCTTTGATGTTACAAATTAATTCTACATCCATTAGGGCTATTGCAAAGTAACTTTTTTATCATCCATTACTCACTATTCTACTGTTGAAATTTACTTGTAAACATAGATTATTGTTCTACTAGTTATTGGCTATCATTTGAATGGTTTACTTGTTGATTTTTGTGGTTAGATATTGATTATGTAGAATTTATTTGCTACAGCCACCTGGATGTCATAATAAATTTATAATAACACTTAATAAACATCCCTTAAGGCCACAAAAGTATTTCTCTAACCATTGGAAGTTTAACTAGTTATTGCTAGCTTCATTTCTAATATCTTGCACTAGATTTTGGATGGTTAAATTTGCAATGATTGTTATATATATGTATATATATATTTCCTTACTTCTGAAATTTGGGATAGAAGTGGCTATTTCTTGATCCCCTTTGGTTTGAGGCTTGTATATCTATCATTCGTCTCGTTCTGGGTAGTGATAACATTGTTTTGCATGTACAACATACTTGGAAACCATTCTCCATCTACAAGACTCAATTTCATTCCTTCCTCTTCCAATTTTTGACCTATAGGGGTATCCATCTATCATTCTCACACTTTCCATATGAAACCCCCTAAGGTCACCGGGGTTCCCCTTCGTGGTGATTTCATCATCACTAAAGCGAGGGGAGTGTCTATATGAGGTGACAGTGGGTAGGTACTCTCGTAGTTGTCACACTTTCACGGATTGGGTTGATATTTTCCCAAGCTATAGATTGTGAGATAACATTTTGATTTCATTTTTGGGGAGGATTTTGAATCCTCTTTCAAGCCCTAACGACACTTTGGCAAGATTTGATCCAAAATCCTTTACCCATAGATTTCCTGGTGACTCCAGTTGAGGCAAGTTCCATTTTCACTCTTGATGATCATTTTACAAAGCTCATATGGTGACTCCACCATCCCAGTATCCACCAACCCTTTCCCCGGGAAGATTCAAACCTTCTAAGGTTTGCCTAAGAAGGCTTCCTCGTAACTCTCCCATTGTTAAAAACTTGTTCCAAGGTTGCCTTCCCATCACCACAATGGATCATTCTTGGTCTAGTAACCTTTTCAAATCATTGAACCTAGCCACCATAACTGGGTATCCAAATGCTATGCCAAAGGAGATTCACAAATGGTTGCCAAAATTCACCGGAAAAAATGTGGTTACATTGGAAGACCACCTATACATGATACGTTTGGCCTTGTTGAATAAAGGTGTGGAACATGAAGACGTTACAATGAGGCTATTAGCCATGTCTCTTAATGAAGATTCCCAAAGGTGGTTCAGAGGACTACCTGATAATAATTTGGTGTCTTATGATGATTTCTCTAAGTTGCTCAAAAGAAGATGGTCAACGAAGAAAGACAACATAATGCTATTAGCTCAATTCAATCAAATCAAGAAGAAGAAAAATGAAATATTAAAGGAGTTTGATACTAGATTTGATAAACTTTATGATCATATCTTGGCTGAGCTACACCCAACATCAACAGTCATCCATGTCCTCTACACGAATGTTTTTGAAGGACAATTTGGTTTTATCTTGAAAGATAAAATGCATGACACTTGGGTAAAGGCCAAAGAGTATAGTGTGCATATTGAAGAAAATATTATCAACTCAAATATTGATCCTTTTCATTTCCCTAAGGACAAGGTAGAGGAAAATACAAAGACTTATACAAATACAACACTAGATCTGATCATTCTCTTGGCCTAGAAGTTTGATCATATGAATACTCAGTTTGTCCAAAGTCAAAATCAGATTATGAGCAAATTGACAATATTGGAAATAAACCAATCCGCTCCGAGACCTCAGATTTTCAGACAACCAAACACAGGTTGGAGGATGAGGCCTCAACAAGAGGCAAAGGCTCCTGACACATTGAATCTAGTTGGAATGGTCAATAGAGAAGAATTTACATGGTTCTTTCCCTATAATGAATTACATTCAGAAAATGATTGTCCAAGACAGACATAGGAAGATGTTTTAGGTTCTGCAAACTAGATGAACTTCATTGATACAATATTTTCTCTTCAAGATGATGAGTATGTATACATTACACTAGAACAAATTGAAGAGGTTAGAAAGAGGGGTTCCATAAGGGGTCATATTAAAGTGCTTAACCAACTGGATGAGAACACCCATAATGAGATGAGGAAGAAATAATTTTTTACATATGCAAGAAGAAATAAATCTCCATTTCCTCTACCACCAGATCCATTCCCTCCACCGCAAGCAAAAGAGGATCAATATCATCCAATAAAATAAGTATCCCCACCTCCTCCACAGTGATACATGACTTTCTCCCCAAACCCATGCCAATCGATGAAGATATTCGTTTGAATATAGATGTGCCATCCATGATTGGGAAGATGAACATGTCAGTGCCTGTAGTCGAAATGTGCAAGATCCCATCTATAAGGAGAGAATTCTTGAAGGAAGTGAAGTTACTAGATGAAGCAGAAGATCCTCCTATGATCATGAACACCATGTATCATGGAAAACAAAAGGAAGATGACCCTCCTTTCTATCCTTCTTTGGGTGTGAATGGTTTCCATTAAATAACTCTATGTTGGATTCCGGGGCTTCAAAAAATGTGATGTATTTGAAGGTCATGAAACAACTTGGTTTGAAGACAACCTGTCCATATGGGAATGTGTGCAACATTGATTCAAAGAAGGTAAAAGTGTATGGTATCATAGAAAATGTGGAGGTATATTTACACGATTTCCCTCATATTAGCCTCATTATGAACATAATGGTCATTGATGTTCTGGAAGCTTGGGGCATGATTTTATCAAGAAGTTGGGATGCCACCCTTGGCAGTTTTCTCACCATGGATATAACTCACACACATATTCCCATGCGGGATGGTACCTTCGAGATCCTATATAGCCGACATGTAGTCAAGAAGCATGTGATGGATCTAAACCACCCTGATTATCACAATGATTGTGAGCTTGATATGCCTTGACAAATCATTGAATATGATCCTCAAGGTATTCCCTTTGCACAGTAAGATTGCATAGATGCACTACTTCCAAGGACAAACAAATACAAAGAGAATCTTGCAGAATTCCAAGGAAAAGATATGGAATCCATCAAAATACTCAAGAAAGATGAAGCTAGGAAAGGTGATGAAAGAGAATAGACTATCAAAGACATGGTCAAGGCGCAACCACCTAAACAACCTTATATTTAAGACTTACCTTATGTGGATTTTGATGAAGGAAGCCTTGCACTCTTGTGGGATAAGAAGAGAGGCGAGCCAAAGTATGATGAAAGGAACCAAGTTTTATTGATTGGCCCTTACATCATCAAGAAGAAGTATGAGAAGGGAACATATTATTGTCCACCATGGATAGGAGGAGGATTACATCACCAGTTGATGGGTCTCTTCTATGACCCTACTTCAAAGGAACTTTACCTCTTCAGGGTCATGGGCCCCAGGTAAGTAGGTAGGTCATTTTCTTTCCCTTTCATTTGCATTTTCCTTCTCATGATAGTTTAGTTGCATCCATGTATATTTTCATGTCATATCTCATTTTTCGTTTTCTCTACTTGCATCATTTCATAATTTATTTACATCATTTGATTCCATCGCATTACATGTTAGTTTCGAAATTTTTGAAAAAATGCAAAATTTTATTTTAAAGACTAGTTGAAATTTGAATTTTTGATCATATGAACAAAGGATGAGTGAGGAACCCTCGATATCCACAGTTTGTTTGTATTGGTGTGTGTAGGAACATGTCTTACCAGGAGATGTTGAGGTTATCATTCACTCTATGATGAACACATGTCCCCAATTAGGAGTGCAATATTCCTAATACAATATATTATGCAGAACATAAAATATCTAGCAGGAAATGACAGAATAAAAATGATATATCCAGAAAAATATCAGAAGAACACCAAAATAACACCAGAATAATCACTAGGAAGAGAAAATTTATTATGATAGAAATATTCACTTGCCTCTTCGAGGGGGAAACCTCCAACAGAGAAGAGCTCTATTACAATAATATCCAAGAAAAAATATACAATGCCTCCTACTCTTGTTTATACTAATTCCACCTTCTAAGGAAACTTCTAGAGGAAGAGATTTCTAGAAGCGAAAGATTCTATTAGATCTTCTTACATTGAATTCTTCTTCTTTATTTATGAGGCCTTATTAACTAATTTCATCCTTTATTAAATATAAAACATATCCTACTAACTAATGAACCATGGAGAGGGGTTAGGATTGGATCCTAACATTCCCTCCCTCTTCAAAAGAAGCCTTGCCCTCAAGGTTTTATGTGCGGAAATCGCTGAAGTATGGTTGCGGGTTTTGAGGTCACTTCCTCTGGTGTTGTTTCCTTCCTCTTGATCAACACTTCCTTGATAGCACAGTCACGCATCTGATGTTCATGGTTATTGAGGATTGCTTCTGGTTGGAGCCACAGGGAACCTTCTTCATCTAATTCTGACAGGATGGTTTGGACTCTGAAATTCTATCCCGCCACTTTCTTCGGACAGGAAACATGGAACACCAAATGGATTTTGGAAGTAGCAAGAACAACCAATTTGTAAGCCATAGAACCAATACTCTTGATGATCTGTTAGGGTCCATAAAACTTAGGTGCCAATTTGTGATGTCCCTGAGCTTTGAGAGATGTTTTCTTGTAAGGTTGGAGCCTGATAAACACTTGATCACCTTCCTAAAAAACCCTTTTTAAATGATGTTGGTATTCTTATTGCTTCATACAATTTTGGTCCATGTGGAGGTTATCCTTCAAAGACACTAGAGTGGTTGTATGACCTTGCAACATTGTATAAATATATTGGACCTTGGATGTGATAGGAAGATAGGTAATGATTTTCGGTGGCCTTTGTCCATACACCGCTTCATATGGGGTCATTTTAGTGGTTGTATGATAGGAAGTATTGTACCACCATTCTTCCAAGGGAAGCCACTACACCCACTAGTGTTGTTTGTCTAAAGCAAAACAACGCAAGTAGGTTTCCAAACATTTGTTGATTACTTCTATTTGGTCGTCGAAATGGGGGTGATAAGTTGTGCTCATGTTCAGCTGGGTGCCTTCCAATTTAAACATCTCTTGCCAAAATGCGCCGATGAAATTTGGAACCTTCTTCATCTAATTCTGACATGATGGTTTGGACTCTGAAATTATATCTTGCCACTTTCTTTAGACAGGAAACATGGAACACCGAATGGATTTTGGAAGTAGCAAGAAAGACCAATTTGTAAGCCATAGAACCAATACTCTTGATGATCTGGTAGGGTGCATAAAACTTAGGTGCTAATTTGTGATGTCCCTGAGCTTTGAGAGATGTTTTCTTGTAAGGCTGGAGCCTGATAAACACCTGATCACCTTCCTGAAAAACCCTTTCTAAATGATGTTGGTATTCTTATTGCTTCATGCAATTTTGGGCCATGTGGAGGTTATCCTTCAAAGCCGCTAGAGTGGTTGTATGACCTTGAAACATTGTATCAATAGATTTGACCTTGGATGTGATAGGAAGAAGGGAATCCACTACACCCACTAGTGTTGTTTTTCTAAATCAAAACAACACAAGTAGGTTTCCAAACATTTGTTGATTACTTCTATTTGGTTGTCGAAATGGGGGTGATATGTTGTGCTAATGTTCAGTTGGGTGCCTTGAAATTTAAACAACTCTTGCCAAAATGTGCTTGTGAAAGTTGGGTCATGATCAGAGACGATAGAGGTTGGCATGCCATGTACCTTTAAAATTTGATCAAGAAATACTTTTTTCTACGAGATTCGTTGTGAAAGGGTGATGTAAGGGAAAAACATGAGAATACATGGAGAGACAATCAACCACCACCATGATGATAGACTTGTTCCCTGATTTAGTAAGGCCCACTATAAAATCCATGGAAATTTATGTCCATAGAGAAGCTGGAATGGGTAAGGGTTGTAGGATGCCTAGAGACTTGACCATTTCACCTTTATTACATTGGCACACCTCACATTCTATGAAAAATTGAAGAATATCCTTCTTCATTCCTGCCCAAAAAAAATATCGACGAGCACGAGCATATGTCTTTTGGAATCTCAAATGGCCCGCTATAGATGAGGAGTGAAAATCGTCTAAGATCCTAGGATTGAGTGGTGAGGAGGGTGAGAGGACCAGGCGATCCTTATTTCAGAGAATATTATCCTGCCAAGTGTAGCCAGTGGAAGGATTAGGATCCCCCTGAAGACAATGAATTAATTTGGAGGCAGTGTTGTGCGTTAGCCACTCTTGGCGCACTTCTTCAATCCGATCAGGGACCTGTAAGGATAAATCAAAGAGGGATTCATCCTCCTCATGTTTTCTTGACAATTCATTAGCTACTACGTTATATTTTCCCTTTTTGTAGATGATTTCTTAATCATAACCCAACATTTTTGTCAGCCACTTATTTTGTTCTGGGGATGATAGTCACTGCTCCAAAAAATATTTTAGGCTATGGTGATCTGTTTTAACTTGAAAATGATGTCCCAAGAGATATGGTCGCCAGGTGTGCACCACATGGAGAATGAACATCATTTATTTTTCATATGTAGATCGGCCCAGATTGTGACCACTCAACGCTTGACTAGTAAATGCCAAGGGTCAACCATATTGGGTGAGCACTGCACCTATACCTGTGTCGTAAGCATATGATTCCACCACAAAGTTTTTGTTGAATTCAGGAGCTACTAGGACAAGGGTAGTGCAAAGGGACCTCTTTAACTCTGTGAAGGCTTTCTTAGCAGTAGGTGTCCAATGGAATTCATTCTTCTTAAGGAGGCTAGTCAATGAATTAGCAATTTTTCCATAATGGTTGAATCTTTTTTTGTAATAGCCGGTGAGACCAAGTAAACCCCTTGGGTTCTTTAAGGTCGTGGGGTGTGACCATTATTGCATAGTTTGTATAGTTTTTGGGTCCACTTTTACCCCATGTATGATGACAATGTGCCCCAAGTATTCCACTTCATTTTCGCCAAATGAACATTTTCTTTTTTTTACAAACAATTGGTTTCCTACAGCAAGTGAAGGACTTTGTCCACATGAAGAAGATGGTTATCCCAGGTGCAACTATAAATGAGGATGTCATCAAAGAAGACCAAGAAAAACTTCTGAAGATAAGGTTTCAATAGCTTATTCATGATACTTTGGAAGGTGGATGGAGCATTGCAAAGGCCAAAAGGCATGACCAAGAATTCATAATGTTCCTCATAAGTTCTTAAATAAGTCTTCAGAATATCTACCTCCTTCATCTGGATTTGGTGATAACCAGAGCGAAGGTCTAATTTGGTGAATACATAGGCACCTTGTAGTTCATCCAACAAAGCATCAATGAAAGGAATGGGAAATTTATCTTTGATGGTCAATTTATTTAGGGCACAAAAATTAAGGCACATGCGCCAAGTACCTTCTTTCTTTAAAACCATCTCCACTGGTGAAGAATATGGGCTAGTACTAGGGAGAATTACCCAGCCTCCAGTAATTCCTATACCATGTTTTCTATTTCATTTTTCTAAGCAAAGGGATATATGTAGGGGCATACATTGGGGGGTTGATTGCCCAGAAGGAGAGGTATGTTATCATCATGCTCACCCCAAGAAGGAGGTAAGGTTGTAGAAATATCAAAGATATTGGGGTACTTGTCCAAGATAAGTTGCAGGCTAGGAGGAACTAACTGAGAGGTTGGTTCAGTGACCTGGATGACATTAAATTGAGAAATCACACCATGGTGGCCTTTATTCAAGAGTTTTTCCATCCTGTGAGAGATGATTATTTTAGGAGATCCCGCTTGGAGACCCCTAAGAGTATAGGGGTGAGATTCTTGGGTGAAGATCATATATAATTCTTGATAATCCATTGTGATCGGCCCTAGAGTGTGAATCCATTCCATGCCTAATACAATATCAAAACCACCCATGGTGATAGAGAACATGTGGGTTTTCAGATGGTAATCACCCATTTGGAGTTTGACATTCTCACAGTGGCCCCCACACTTCATAGTAACACCATTAGCGATGAGGATTTGTAAATTAGAAACAGGGTGGATAAAGCAATGGATCTCATCAACAAACCCATGATGAATAAAATTATGGGTGATACCACTATCAATCAACACCACAACTGACCTATGTTTAATATTTTATCCCTTAATCTTCAATGTTTGTGGGGCCGAAATACCTGAGAGTGCATGAAGCGAGATGACCGGGTCCACAGATTCCATCAGCGTGACAACTGGATCTTTGATAGGATCACTTGGTTGAGCGGCCTCTTGGTCTGAAGCCTCATATGATGGGATTTAATCATAGGAAGAGGAAGTTGAGGCATCAATCTGGAAGAACTTTTGTTCTCTACATTTATGCCCTGGTGCATACTTTTCATCACAAGAGTAGAAAAGGCCTTGTTTGCGACATTCCTCCATTTCGACGGGAGAGACCTTTTGGAACTTCAAAATTTGGGTCGAAGCATGTGTATCCCTTAGGCAAGGAAAGGTGGTAAATGGAGCCTTTAGGGATGGAACCTAGAGGATGGTATCTGCTTCCCTAAATAATTGACATGCCTACAACCAAGTAGTAGGATGATGCATGTTCACATGAGCCTTGATAGATTCTTTTAGACCATTGATAAAACATTCAAGGTAAAATTCATCAGATAAGCCCTCGATACAGATAGCCAACTATTCAAATGCCATGATGAAGTATATGAGAGATCCATTTTGGCGCAGCTTAGTGAGTTGGCCCAAAAATTGTGATTCCCAATCAAAACGGGCACAAACTGCTTTGGAGAACATGTTCCAATTGGGAGGTCCTGGATAACATTTCTTATGCCACTTCCAACATTCTTGATCCAAGTACAAAACTCCTACATGGAGTTTGGTCTCATCATCTCGAATATCATGAAGGGAGAAGTATTATTCCATTTGATAAACTCACCCTGCTGGGTTAAAACCATCAAATTTATGCATGTCAACTTTGGGCACCTTATTCCAAGAAGGTGGAGAACCCCAAGCAGAGAGGGAGGTCTAAGTATTTTCATAATGAGAAGACATAAGTTCTTCTGGGTTTGGTTCAACATTCTTACCCCTAAAGATTTGCAACAATTTGTTGACTTGTTGGTCAAGGGTTGTGGTTAATTCATTGCAGAGGGAATCCATGTTGTCCTCAATTTGTTGTTCCAAGTGGGACATTCTATCCTCCAAGGTTTCTTGGGACTGAGAGTGAGTAGTAGGCATGGTGAAGGATTAGGTAGAAATGAAGGTGTCGGGATGGAACAAATGGGCTTAAAAATTATAAGTACCCAGATTATCAGGGCAAAGGGAGGAATCCAATGGGATAGGTCTCAAGAAAGATGTCCTAGAGGGGTTTGGGTCTGTGGGAAAAAAAATGCTTAAAATTGAAGGGTACTAGTATGATCAGAATGAAGAGAAGAATGAAATTGGCTAGGTCACAAATAAGGGTGCTGACAGGCCCAGATTATTATTATTTTTTAAATACTTCGAACTGAATAATACTACAGAGGCGGAATGCCAAAATTATTAACAAGACAAAAGATGTATTAATTTCACAACCCCAAGGAAAATTACAAGGTTGCACTGCAACAGATCTTGTCTTTTCTTTCTCTTTTATGTTCCCAAGGGTTAGGGTTTGCAGGGAATCTATAGTCAAGGGTTTTCCTTGTTCTATAGCTCTATTATATATGTGTGGGGTCCAACACTAGTACTCGACCCAATATCTTAGGGCACCAACTAAGGAGGCTAGACCATACCCTTAGTCGTACTACCCGACTACCCAAGGAATAGAGAGTCACTTCCAGAGTGATGTTCTCGGTGACACTATAGCAGTCAGGCGGTCGATCAATTTATCTATGGAGGGATTCAATATGCCTAGGTCGATCCGTATACAAGTTTTTTTCTAATGCACTACCACTCGTAGGGGTACCAACATGAGTTATAAGGGTGGCCAACAAATGTGCGCTTGAAAACCAATTGTATTTCTTGCGTGTATGACTCCTTGACTGCGTGTTTATGCATGTAACGACAAATATATGTAGCTTAAAGACGTCGGAATACGTCTCTTCCCTAAAACAAGTTAGCCCATAACTCTTTCCCTGGAAAGAGATCTGATACCACTTGCAATATTCTTGATAAAATATATTACGTAGAACAAAAAATATCTAGCAGAAAATGATAGAATAATAATGATATATCCAGAAAAATATCAAAAGAACACCAAAATAACACCAGAATAATCACTGGGAAGAGAAACTTTATTATGATAGCAATGTTCACTTGCGTCTTCGAGGGGGAAACCTCCAGCAGAACAGAGCTCTATTACAATAATCTCCAAGAAAAAATATCCAATGCCTCCTACTCTTATTTATACTAATTCTACCTTCTAAGGAAACTTCTAGAAGAAGATCTTTCTAGAAGCAAAAGCTTCTATTAGGTCTTCTTACATTGAATTCTTCTTCTTTTTGTATTAGGCCTTATTATTTAATCTCGGCCTTTATTAAATAGAAAACATATCCTACTAACTAATGACCCATGGAGAGGGGTTAGGGTTGGATCATAACAAGGAGCCATATGTTATCCCCCATTCCTAGGGATAACTAAGGAGATGATGTCTCTAGGCCCTCATGTTGTAGACATGGAGTAATGAGAGGTATAGGATTAGGAAGAGGCCCCTATCATATCACACATCACTATCCGATCGATGATAGCAGAGTCTACCACACCCATCTTGGCTCACAAAGGATGACATGTATTTCTCCATGAGGTAACAAGTCCAGTCTTTTGGTAAGTGTCATTCTAATAAACAAAGCATTTGAACATGTTTTAAAGAGTCCTTTCTTGATTTTGAAATCGTTTGCTTGGAAATTATGCCTTTTTCCTAATTTCACCTTGGTGGTTGGGTCTCCCTTGAGGATAGGTTTTCTACTGGGGGGTCTCGTTGAGGATTCATCGTACAACTCCCATCCATACTTACCATTTCTCACACTTATTTCCCTTTGTTTCCTCATCGTTTGGGTTTTCAAGCATTACTGACCTAATAAGGGCTTATACCTCACTTCATGGGAAGAGGGGATGCTGACCCAAAGGTAGATTGCAGCTACTATAAAATAATAAGAAAATATGTTGAAAATAAATTGAACATAACAAATAAGGACCACCAAAATCTGGTCCAACTTGATCTCTACTTAATCAGTGCTCTCCCTGGTCCCAAATTAATGCTAAAACTTGGAAACCCTAAAAGGGGGACCCTTAAATTTTAAAATTATAAATGATAGCAGATATTGGAAAAATGGGGTTTGTAAAAAGGTGGCACCCAAATAGTCGGTAACTGAAGAGAAAGTGCACCCTCAAAAAAGGCGCCCATAACTGAGACAATATGATCCTTTGTATGTCAAGAAACCCCATGCCCAAAATTTACACCCCCATTCACTTCACATTATCTTACATGAATTAGAGAGGGTCCAATTTGGAAGCACTCCTTGACTTGGGGAATGATCTACCCAATAGGTCACCATGACAACCCTCCCATACTTAAATTTGGAAAGTTGTATAAGGTCTTTGAGAATTTGTTTATTTTGAAAAGGGGGGATTTAATGCACATGTTCATGTGGTTATTTTATTAGATATGGCTTGCTTGGAATGATATTGTGAATTGTGGACCCTTGGAGGGAGAAGTTGTTTATCTTTGTAAGGATTTTCCAGGTGGAAGTCTTTTCATGAAGGAACAAGGTTATCTGGACCTTCATTGGGGCATAAAGCCCACAAGTTGGATGATGCTCCTGTTAATGTTTATGCTATCATTATAGTTCTTTGCATTTCATAAATACAAGAGCATAATAAGAACAAGATCACTGAGAAATACACATCCACAATAGACACAACATTTATCCTGGGAAACCCTCTAGGAGAAGAAAACCCAGCAAAACTTCCTTATCATAAATAGCTTATCAAATGTTCAAGAGATAACTCAACCAATACAGAAAATCCTCCTCCA
>JZKD02S2333845.1:210456-234400 GCA_000966675.3 Picea glauca
GTCTCTGAAGTATACAAACTTCACTCAAGACTCATTAGATATCCATAGTACAACATGAATTCACAGCCAATGCATCCAAGGCCTATGGGTAGCTCTCAAATAGCTTCAACATGTCACCATGACATCCACTACCTCCCAATGAATTTGTACCTCATCATGTGCACCCATGTGACTTCATAGACAATGCATCCAAGGCCTGTGGGTAGCTCTCAAATAGCTACAACATGTCACCATGACATCCATTACTTCACAATGCATTTGTACCTCATCATGTGTACCTTTGATCTCAGTGCCAACCCTTTTTCATGCTGGATGAGATCCAACTATCTCAATGCCAACCCTTTTTCACCCTGGATGAGAATAATAAATGCCAACCCTTTTTCATGCTGGATGAGAACAATCAGTGCCAATGCTTTTTCATGCTGGATGAGTTCCACCTATCTCAGTTCCATCTATTTTTCATGTTGGATGAGAACACTCATTGACTATCCTTTTGCATGCTATATGAGTTCCACCTGTCTTAGTGCCTACCCTTTTTCATGCTAGATGGGAACACTCAGTGCCAGCCCTTTTTCATGTTGGATGAGTTCCACATGTCTTAGTGCCAACCCTTTTTCATGCTGAATGAGAACACTCAAGGCCAACCCTTTTTCATGTTGGATGAGTTCCACCTGTCTCAGTGCCAGCCCTTTTTCATGCTAGATGAGAACACTCCCTCTGAAGAGGGACCATTCCAAGCTTGTCCTTGAAGTACTCAAAATTTTTCCTCGACAAAGTCTTGATAAACACGTCTGCAACCTACTCCTCGGTAGTCACATACTGGAGCCTCATTGCTCCCCTCTATGACTCTATGAAAATATTTCCACTTTCCAAAGCACACAACATCATGGTAACCACCACATCAACACATTGACACAAGCTTCATGTGATCTCAAGTATAGAGGGTTTGTCATTGCTTCTTGTCTCGAATGTAGTCTTGCAAGAAAATTTTGAATCCACGCTACTTCACAGCTTACAATATTGGTTGTTATATACTTTGTCTTTGTTGTACTGAATCTCTCTTATACCAGGCCCACTTTGAGTCTACATGCTCCCTCTGAAGATTAACTCCCTCTAAGGCTATATAGTCTTCGAAGTCATCTACTCCCTCTGCATATGCTGACCTCCTTTTCTTCCCGCGACCGTCATTATCGTTCCTTATGAGAGCTATTACCTGTGACCTGCCCGGAACAAGAAAAAAGAACAACAAAAAGCATCTCTTTAGTAAACTCTAGAATATCACTAAGCAATTACACTCAAAAAAATTCAACTACTTAGAAACTTCGGTCTCTTCCTTAGATCACTTCCCATGTGTGAGAGAGAAAAATATGTGTGTCTATTGTTATATCTTTCTGTAGTAATATTAAATTGATCCAAAGAGACATGTATTTTTTTAAATTAAATTTAAATTTAATTCTCTTTCTTATAAATAGTTGGAGAATACCTCACGTAACTACCCAAAGATTGACATTAATTTGGTTATAATCCATCCACATAGTATTTGACTTTGTTAAATTGTTCCTCCATAATTTATGTGATTCTTTGCATAAATTAAGGAAGAAGTAAATAAGCACTACGTTCAACATATTCAGGTAATTAGACATTTTTTACTAGAAATTACTGCCCACCATAATTTATGGAATTCTAATTAGACATTTTTACTAGAAATTACCGCCCACCATAATTTATGGTATTCTAATTAGACATTTTTACTAGAAATTACTGCCCACCTTAATTTATGGAATTTTTTCTATAATTTAGGTAGGAGTGAAAAGTAAATATGTTGTAAATAGATATTGTAACAACCCCATAAATTTAACACTCCCAACATTTACTCTACTCTCATTTTCCTGGGCCCTCCTATGAAGCCTAGTCCCGCTTACGATGTTGAATTTTGGTAAGAGATGATGTTGTATGTGAATATATTATTGCAATGATGAGTGTTCCATATATATAGAACATATGGTGACCATCCATGAAAGGATGGGTCCCTTGGATAATAAATAAATACATATTTATTATATATAATTATACTTTGTATATAAATATCATGTCATATATATATATATATGGAAGAATGTCTTCCTGATGTTGTTTAAACATCAATAGTTTGAAGGGTTAATTGTCATGTGAGGGGTCCTAGGGACTAGATGGTGTTGTGTGTAAGGAGTTTAAGTGGTTAGTGTTAATTGGACATATTGTGTCCAAGGCCATAATGGGTAGGGTCAATTGGGTAAATTACTTGTTACTTTAATACACCCTGTACTTGTCAAACTGATTCGTAAACTTGTGAGTTGTATACATAGTATGCCCAGGTAAAATATTGAAGTTAAAACTACTTTGTCTTCTCAAAATACTCTAACTTCTTAGGAGACAATAAAACCACACTTGAATCCAATCATTTATCAAGATACTATCAAGCAAACCTTTTGAATCTATTATCACTCCGTAATTTCCAAGGCTGAGGAAGAAATTGAACCACAAACCGCTTTGGAGTCCAGGATCTAGCCCTACTAGACCTAGAGAGGGCTCTCTCAATTATCACAGTCAACAATCTAACTGGAGTGAAAAGGATTTGTGCTAGGTAGTTTCAGCTCATATGGGTTTTGATTTTTTTTAGGATTTTGATGTTGGATCAGGGAGGAGATTTCAAATAACTAGGTCAAAATATCAATGGGTTACAACAAAAACTAAATGTAGGGGCAAGGTAGTAATAACTTTGTGATGGATTTGAAAATTTATTCGATGTAGTGTAGGGTTTGAAATAGTGAGGATATATTAGTGAGCATGTACACCATGAATTCACCAATCAAGAAGAAAATTATACAAAATGATGTTCCCAACAAAACAGAGCTTTTCATGAAAGAATTCTGCTTATAACCTCTGGGGAAAATCATTGAAGAATATAGATATGGAAATAAGGCATGTTTATCTTTCATATGAAACCATAACAGAGAAAAAAAAATATCACAAACTCACTGCACAGGAATTCCTATATTATAGATGCAACTGCTCCTTTGATTTCTTGAAAATAGATGAAGTACAAGCTACACGAGTTGCTCTCTCTGATGTCCCCCTTTTGCTTGACTCTATTGGGTATACATATAGATATAAAAAAAAATTCCCCATCCGAGGGGTCGAATCCTACCTCCTAGGATCAAATCACAAAAATATCTCTAACAATACCCAAAGCTAGGAAAGTCAAAACAAACTTCCCAGTTTAGCTCAACTAACTCAATTTGACTTTGACAAGCATTCAATATCACCAAATCCACATGGAAAAAGATAATTCAACCCCATGACACTTAATTACATGATATGAATTCACTATATTTATAATTATATCAATGGGAATCAACCTTGTCCAAGAAAATTAAAAAACTGTCACATTTCCCAGAAACGCAACACCAATCTGCAAAAACGCAGCGCCCAGCTTGTGAAGGACTTTTGAAGGCCTTCTTATGCTCCAAATTCACTTCTGAAAGTTGAAATGGAAATATTAGGATGTATAGTTTTCATTAGACACCTAAATAAATACACATGGACACTCCATGATGGATACAATTGCATTTTCCCACAGCTACTCCAAAACGTACAACGCCTAGTGCAGAAAGGTGGCAGAGAGTGATTTTTTGACCTGTGTTTGGGCATTTTATCCCAACCTGTTTGCTGATAAGGCACCAAAATTAGATATATGAGATGTTTAGCGTACTATATATCCACCACTATCAACTTTTTGGAATTTGTAGGTCTGAGGAAAAAGCGCAGCACCAAGGCGTTGTGTTTCTGTACATGCCCGAAATTATCATTTTTTCTGGGGTTTCTGCAAAAATAAGGCTCAAAGATGTATCGATATATATCTAACCATAAGTAAATTTAAAAAATTGAGATAGGTTTTGGTTATTTGGTATGTTTGGAACAAAAATCTCCCCCAGATGTAAAAAATAATTACTCATTTGTTCACATTTCAATTTTGAATTTGGTCACTAAAAACTGCAGAAGCGTAGCGACCATACAACAAAAACGTAGTGCCATTTCAAAAGGGTGTTTGGAGGCTTTACCTGAGTATTTTTGGGATGAAATTGGTATGTTTGGACATATGGATATGTCTAATACACAATAGATTCATCAAGAATTGAAAACCCTTTCTCCAAACCCTTGAAAAATGGACTTGAAGTAAAGTTGTCCAAAAGTGCAACAACCCACATGTAGCAACTGTATTTTGGGAATTTCTCTTGAATCATAATACCTGTGTATAAAATGAAGTATTTTTTTGTTCCTTTGTTTATTATTGACAAAACCCTCTTTCACTTTTCCCAAATCCATCTTCATTTGGTCAGAAACATATTTTGAAGAAAAATTGTCCCTATGTACAACAAATGACCACAAAACCCTAAAAATCATGCCAATCACCTCCTTATTTTTTATCTTTGATGCTTGGTGTCTATGTTTTCCTTCCTCATGAGCTTCTCCAAGTTTCCATGATTTCTGTTTTCATGATAGAAAACCTTGTTCTGATAAGGGGGAAAGGGATAGGGTAAACTTTGGGAAAACAGAGGAAATGAGATTATGAATTTAATGATTACCCACTAACTCAATTGATGACTCATGACATGATGAAGATGACCATGAATGATAGAGACCATAATAATATGGAGGGAGAAGCAAAATGAACTGAGCCAAATGAGCCAGGTGTCTTCATCACGAGAGAAATGCCAAATAGATAGTTGAAGAATCAAGTCACCTATGATTATAGGACCCTAACATAGGCTCCACCTAGGGATGGCAGCTCTTTCGAGAGGTGACAAGAACCATAGAACTCTGAAAATGTAGACCATTTCCTTATCCATTAGACCATGGAGTCACTGCATCTACAATCTTCAAACTGACTCAAATTAAACTAAACACTGAACCATACACTATCAATTGCATACTCTATTGGAAACCACACACTACTGAAAAAGATGCTCAAATGAATGAGTTTATTCAAACTACTACCTACCCTACACTGCTGATAATTTTTCCATTCTAAATGATACAATAATGCCAGTGCATCCAGTCAAGGAACTACTCTAATAACTCTGCTCTTTCACTATTTTTAAATAGTATCAGAAATAGAATCTGCATGGGAAACATAGACTGATTTCCAACCTGATATTCACAACACAAAGTCCTGGGACTGTGGACAATCACAAAAACTTTAGGTATCAATGGGCATTCTGAAAAGAAAAACTCCTTCATATAGACAACTATAGGATCATGATAAACATGACTTATCTCCTGATATTCAAATTTATCCATTTTAAGACCATGACCTGATAATACCCATATGCCATTTGTATCATTATGCAAATTCTGATTTTTCTATAGATTTTCTAATGAACTTTGAGAAGAAGTTGTTGTTGAATCAAACCATGAAAATGACTGTCTAACCATGTCTATATCGTAAATGCTTTCAAGTCCGTAATTGGCACATTAAACATGATCTTGACAACACAGGTCATCCAAAAAATCAACTATTGGATCCTGAAGAGACTGACGTGACTGCTACATTGATTCAAATGAAATTTCCTAACTTTGTATGTATTTATCCTTCAACATCTGCTTAAGAGTTTCCTTCAAAATTTGAAATGAATTAAAGACTAATGGTACATAATTATATTCCATCGATTCAAATTTTGTTTTGGGCTTTGAACTTTCATCTGGAATTTGAAAGTCAAGGGAACTTAGTGGCTGTAATCCTGGATCTAAAACAACTTCCATGTCATCAATGACATCCTTAATTGATTCATTAGAACATTCTTCATATTTACTATCGACAACTTGTTTATAATTTTCTCTCGGAATTTGAAATCAAGAGAAACATAAAGGCATATATATTTCACTTACTCTGAGATTTGTTGCATTTTCCTCATTGTTGTCATGATTTTTTTACAAAGGCTGATTGTCATATTTGATCTTTAACTGAGCTTCCTCATCCCAACAACATGCTTCTGATTGATTTGAAGAGTCAACCTTGGTGTCATCATCATGATATTTATCATACTTGGAAAGATCATCCATGAAAGAAATGTCATCAAACATGCACATCATATCAGTTGGTTGTTCCTCTGCAAGTTGAGTTTGAGTCTCATATTTGACCATATTTTGAATTGAATACATGAAATAATCATTTTCCAATCCATGATACCAAGGGTGAGCTGCAAATTTTCTGGGAACAATGACCCTTTATTTCTCTGTAATCAATGGAACATGATGTCTTTGAACATCAATTTTTTCTCTTATGCTAATCTTGTGCAACATTTCTTCCATGGTGCTTGCCAGAATGTCTAGCTTCACCTTTGAGGATGTCAGATGCTCCTTTTCTTTGTTCTTTATGTCTTCTGCCTCCAAATTTGACCTTTTGATCAACAAATGGGCTTCCACACTTGTTGCACTATCTTGCATTTATTTGAGTGTTGTGGTGTTTCTTTCCCTCAACTGAAATGTCATATTTGTATCAAATACATATGGGTAGTGTAAGAGAGCTAAACCAGGAGATCGCCTTATATCAACAGGCATGAAATTGTAAACTTGATTGAATCTGGCTGAAAAATGATGCACTGTTTATCCTGGCTGTCTTTTCAAATGATTATATTCTTCCAAAATGAGGAAGGGATTCATCTTGATCACCCATTGATCCAATAAAACTTTCACAAACTGATTGAGATCATTGATTCTTGCAACTGGCAAATATTTATACCATTTCTTATCTCTACTTTGCAAAGATAAAACAAAAATCCTAATACTAACATCACTGTTTTCCACCTCAAAAAGGTCAAGATAATTTTCAAAACCTTGAATGTGTTTTTCAGCAGTGATGTAGCCATATTCTCCATCAAATATGGGAAGATATTGGAAGTAATTAGTAGGGAAATCATGGGGTATGGGAGGTAAGACAAGAGGCTTGTATATATCTCGGATTTTTTAGGTGTAGGAGTATGTACAGGGATCGTAACACTAGGATTAACCTCTTGAGGCTCATCAGGTTGAACATGCTCTTCATAAATTTTGGCAGTATGATCTGGATCAGGATCATGAGAAGGGAAGAAATAATTAAAAATAAAACCTATAACATCTTAGATAAACTTCCACCTTAAACACCTGATCTTTTCAAATGGTCTGGTCATGTTTCAGGTTCTTCCTCCAGTGGAATCTTTGAATTGGAACCGATCTGGAGTTGATTGGAGTCGCCAGTTGGATTATTTAGCCTTCTTGTGTCTGGTCATTGTCCACCATCAGTAACCATATCTGGAACTTGATATACTTTCTGAGGAAGGTCCCCGGTATGGTCACCCCTATGTTATCACTCTGTAATTTCCAAGGCTGAGGAAGAAATTGAAAGAGGTAACCACAAACTGCTTTGGAGTCTAGGATATAGCCCTCCTAGACCCAGAGAGGGATCTCTCAATTATCACAGTCAAGAATATGACTGGAGTGCAAAGTGTTTATGCTAGGTAGTTTCAGATCAGATGGGTTTTGATTTTTTTAGGGTTTTGATGTTGGATCAGAGAGGAGATTTCAAATAACTAGCTCAAAGTATCAACGGGTTACAACAACAACTAAATGTAGGAGCAAGGTAACAATAAATTTCTGATGGATTTGAAAATTTAGTCGAAGTGGTGTAGGGTTTGAAATAGTGATGAGATCTTAGTGATCATGTACACCATGAACTCACCAATCAAGAAGAAAATTACACAAAATGATGTTCCCAACAAAACAAAGATTTTCATGAAAGAATTATGCTTATAACCTCTGGGGAAAATCACTGAAGAAGATAGATATGGAAATAAGGCATGTGTATCTTTCATATAAAACCATAACAGAGAAAAAAAAATATCACAAACTCACTGCACAAGAATTCCTATATTATAGCTGCAACTTCTCCTTTGATTCCTTGAAAATAGATGAAGTACAAGCTACAAGAGTTCCTCTCTCTGATGTCCCCATTTTTCTTGACTCTCTTGGGTATACATATAGATACAAAAAACCTTTCCCCATATGAGGGGTCAAATCCTACCTCCTAGGATCAGATCACAAAAAATCTCTAACAATACCCAAAGCTAGGAAAGTCAAAACAAACTTCCCAGTTTAGCTCAACTAACTCAATTTGACTTTGACAAGCATTCAATATCACCAAATCCACATGGAAAAATATAATTACACCCCATGACAATTAATTACATCATATAAATTCACTATAGTTCAAATTATATCAGAGGGAATCAACTTTGACCAAGAAAATTCAAAAACTGTCACATTTCCCAGAAACACAGCTCCCATCTTGGGAAGGACTTTTGAAGGCCTTCCCATGCTCCAAATTAACTTATGAAAGATGAACTGGAAAACTTAGGATGTCTAGTTGTCATTAGACACCTAAATAAAGACAAATGGACACTCCATGAGGGAGAAAATTTCATTTTCCCACGGCTACTCCCAAAACCGCAGTGCCTGGTGCAGAAAGGTGGCAGAGAGTGATTTTTTTACCTGTGTTTGGGCATTTTATCCCAACCTATTTGTTGATAAGGCACCAAAATCAGATATATGACATTTTTAGGGTACTATATATCCTCCAATATCAACGTTTTGTCTTTTGGAGGTATAAGGAAAAAGCGCAGCGCCAAGGGCCTGTGTTTCTGTACATGCCTGAAATTATCAATTTTTCTGGGTTTTTTGCAAACATAAGTCTCAAGTCTGTATCTATATATCTATAAAAATAAGGAATTTTATAAAAATGATAGAGGTTTTTTTTATTTGGTATTTTTGGAAAAAAAACCTCCTCTGGGTTTCAAAAATAATTTCTCATTTGGTCACTAAAACCTGCAGAAGCATAGCGACCATACAATAGAAACGTAGAGCCATTTCAAAAGGGTTTTTGGAGGCTTTCCAATAGGAGTTTTGGGATGAAATTGGAAATATGCATATGTCTAATACATAATAGAGTCATCAAGAATTGAAAACCCTTTCTCCAAACCCCTGAAAAACAGACTTGAAGTAAAGCTATCCAAAAGTGCAACAACCCACCTGTAGCAACTGCATTTTGGGAATTTCTCTTAAATCATAATATCTGTGTATAAACAGAAGACGTTTTTTGTTCCTTTGTTTATTATTGACAAAAATTTCTTTCAATTTTGTCAAATTCATATTCATTTGGTCATAAACTTATTTTGAAGCAAAATTGTCCCTATGTACAACAAATGACCACAAAACCCTAAAAATCATGCCAATCACCAACTTATTTTTTATCTCTGATGCTTGGTGCCTCTGGTTTCCTTCCTCATGAGATTCTCCAAGTTTCCCTGATTTCAGTTTGCATGAAAACATAGAAAACTTTTGGAAAACATAGGAAACAAGATTATGAATTTAATGATGACCCACTAACTCAATTGATGACTCATGACATGATGACAATGACCATGAATGATAAATACCATAAGAATATGGAGGAAGAAGTGAAATCGACTAAGCCAAACAAGCTAGGTGTCTTCATCATGAGAGCAATTCCAAATAGATAGTTGAAGAATCAAGTCACCTATGATTATAGGACCCTAACATAATCAACTTAACTTTGTCCACAAAATTAATATCAAATATGAGCATAAATTAACTAAGTTTATATGTGATCCATAGATCTTTTATCTATGTATGATCATGTTCTCTGATTTGTTCTCATCTTAGTTCTCAATCTATGGGTGTTAATTCTTCACACACAAAAATACTCAAGTGTTGGTAGATAACTAAAAAGAAAATACTAATAACTGGTTCATTATCAAATCTCATTCCAAGATTCAAGATTCAATCTTTCACTTAATAAGCTAAGTGTTCATTCTAGATGTGAGGTTAGATTTGATAGCAAGAATCCTAATTAATGTCCAAAAATAATGAAACAAAGTATGAAGTATGATCATATTTTTTACCCAAACCAATCCTTTTAATCAGACAGCTATAAAGGTATTGAATCTCCATTCGCACACTACTGATATTAAATTGATTCTATTAGTCCAAATGTAAAGATTATGAGTAATGAGTCTAATACTTAAACCCATAATAAATACATTTGATGTGATGAATACATGGTGGTATTGCAATTATTTTATATAAACAAGTTGCTTATACAGAGATGTGACTTAGCTATCATACATTGTATGGTATTAATTGTGTATCTGAAACGATAATGAAAACTCTAAAGGGAAATGACCAATCCCTGGGTCAACTTTCACAAAGAAGGCTCAATACATTTCACACTTTGATGTCTCTCTATTAGAAATTGAACTGATCTTTTATAGGATTATGTAATTGTAATTATAACCAAAACTTTGTAACTTGCATTAACCAAAGAACTTAAATTATGATTTCAATGAGATGGAAAACCATACAATCGTAAATACTTATCCCTGAGAATATGCAAATGTAATTACTGGTTATCTCTGGAGATGGACTCAAAATATTAATTCCAATCCCATAAACTGTAATAGAGAACACAAACAATTTGATGAACCATTCACAAGTTAAAAAACTTATTGTAATTATGAAATTGTGGATGGAACATAACCAATTGAAAATGTTAATGGAATTAACTACTTCTACCACATTAAAATTATTCTAGAAACAATATACACAGTGTTGCATTTTGGGTTGGTGAGCCCTTTCCAACCTATATCAATCCTTTGAAACTTACAGTGACATGATCAAGAGAAAAGCATGAAGCTATAAAAGAAATAGTTTCATTAAAACAAAGTTTGCACTCACAATATGTGCTCCATTACATAAATCGATCCAGAATGAAAAAATAAAATAAAAAATGATCAAGGATGATCTTGGATCCAAAATGGACAACTACAATATCATTAAGTAATTCCCTTTCTGTCTATAACTAACTTGTTTTCATTAATGTATTACATACATGTAGAACCCTAAGCAGAGTGATAAGGTTATTCCCTGCGCTCTCGTGAACAAAATGCCCAAATTGAAAAAAGAAACAAACAAATCTACCATGTTTTAACTATCCATGATCTATCTGATGTCTTTAGCATTTGAAACAAACTTCAAAGGAATTGGTTTCAATTTCTTTCTATTTGTAGAATTTATAATGGTGCATGTCATTCTTCCTTGAGCCAATACCGTGGTATCCCCTTCGCCCAATTTTCATTCTAAAACTCGGGTTTCAAAAATAGATTGCAAAGGTCTTGTGCTATAGGTCAATTTTTGAACCACCTGTCTCCTTCTCTCGACAAGCCTATGGCATGAGAAATTGACTTCTCGGTCACCTCCATTACCATCTCCCCAATTCGGACTACTCGTCCACTGAAACCCTTTGTGAAATACAATGTCACTTGGTCAATGTATTCTCGTAACTTAGTGAATAATTCATGTCACCCTGCGACTCTAAGCATTTTTCGACACGAATTGTACTTAGGAAGAGCTTCAAGATCTCACATGGATGTTGGATTGTGGTGATCGACCACCATCATGAATGGTAATGGCTCTATAAAGGAGAAAACGTTGACTATAATGGTAATGAACAAAGTATGATAAGGAGATGTTCGAATGATCAACACTATTAAATGCTCATACTATTTCAATTTTAAACAATGTGAATGTAACTAATTTGAAATCCCTTCGGTGATTCAAAATGAGTTATAATAGTTGAATGAGGGATTGCATAGTATTATAGATAATCATGGGACGCTCAAGTATGTAGGTGCAATAAAATTCCATCATATCCACATAACCTTAAACTTAATTATGGGTAAGTATGGAAGTATCGTTTTATCAACAGGTATATAATCATGATGGATTCATATGATTAATAAATAATGTATACAAGCAATATTCCATATGGTTGGTGAGATATGTGGACATATGGAGAATGGATGTTACTACTTTGCTCATAAACATGTAATTCGACTAGTGGAAGAGCCTTTGACCGATATGTTTGATGGGAAACATATAGGGTATGAGTCAAAGAAATATGGGGTGTGACACAATGGTCGGTTTTAAATGTTAAATAAATTAAAATGCAATGGTAAAAGAAGTCTAAGACATGAAAGAGTAAGTAATATGTCTATGGTGGTTTGGTAGTGGGATATACGGTGAGGGTAAGGTAACAAGCATATGAGAGTTGCCAATAAAATTTCCTTTAGTTCTTAATAGATCAAAAGAGTTTAAAATAAACTTGTTTACCTATGAATTACCTTGGTTCAATTAACAACTCATACTTTGTGTATGTTATGAAAACATGTTGGAAGAATCTCTGCAAGATACTAAATCAAGAGCTTCGTTGTTGAATTATGTATAGGTAACACTTCTTGTTGATCATAGAGACATTTGGTATGTTGCAAATGTTTAGGTTGATAAGTGAAGTCCTTTGACTGCCTATATTTGTTCCATGAAAATACAGTTACAAGCTTTCATGTACCTCCTATACAATTCTTGTACCAATACTAGCAACTTTCTTTCTTTTTAACTGAAGGTGATGAAGTTAAGTGTTGTTGCTAATAGAGGAATAGAAGCATTATTATGATAAGGGAGGAATGACTTTGACTTCTATACATGCTGTGAATCTCTTAAAAAAATTAGAAAATCTAAACTTATTCATGATGGAAATAGAAAAACGAAAATGAAACCAAAAGATGATAAATTAGTATTAGTGGTCGATTCAGCCACCCAATCACAAATGCCACTAAAAATGGATCTGATGATGAAGTGAGAGGAAATAGATACAATGAGAACACTGAAGCAAGGAGGTGGGGGGATAGAATAATACGTATGCCTCAAGCTCTATAACGCATAATAGATTTGGTCCCTTATAAGGAGGTCTTTTAAAGGAAGAGATAACCTCCTCTTTTTGAGACATTTCTTTGTTTTAGTTGCCTTGCATCCTATTCCCCTTTTATTCACAAATTGCAAAAATTTTTTAGAACCACAAACCAAATAATCTTAACCGAAACCCAATATTGGCATAATTCGATCTATGTGAATGAAATTGTCGAAGTCGAACATCGAAAAAAAACATTGGATTACCAGCCAATGATGAATGTTGTTAAACAATGCGAGACTACTCACCATGCAAATAAATGAGTGGAAGTTGAGTCACTTGCAAGATGGAGCATTGGTGAATCTCCACTACTTTCAGCGAGACAACCTACCATTAATGCATGCAAGCCCTAGGTACCATGAAAAATCTCCAACTTTGACCTTAGATAATATGTTGGAGTCGATGGGGAAAAGTTCATTAGAAGGAGGTCCCTAATGAATCCCCCATCATATAACATGAGAACAAACATAATGATTTAAATAATACCAAGTATAACCAACAACTATATGCCAAATTTTATTGTGGACCCACTTTCCAGCAACCTAGTTTTCAAGCAAGTCCATGTCTAGTTATGCTAGAAAGTTGATTTTCATAACTACACTAATTTTTTTATTTACCTTTTATTGTTTTCTATTTTTTTTCTTTTTATCGGTTTTTCCTTCCTATTTTTTTAACATATAAATATCAAGTAGAAATTTGGGACAAAATTCAAGCAGAGGTTAGAGAGGGGGAAGGAGACCCCTTATTCACAACGTCCATCTCTGATTGTTATACCATATCTTGAAAAAAACTTTCCTTGGACATGGTTTTGTGGTACAATCTTAATCGGTGGCCATTCAACACAAAGGATATCTGATCTGAATATATTGTTATGATTCTCATATATCCATTATCAAAGATGGTATTGACATCATATGGTCCCAACCATCGTCTGGAGAGATTACCCCTGAATTTCTTGAATCTGGAATCAAAGAAGAGAGCCCAGTAACCAAGTTTGAAGACCTTCTTTCTAATGAATTTTTCATGCCACCTGGCCCATTGTTCCTGAACAAGAATGATATGTTGGGTGGTGTCATGTCAAATTTCATCCAACTCATTCAATTGTGCCACCCTTTTCTTCTAAGCCTCTGTCAAATCTAAACCCAATTGTATTTTTGTTATGAAAGTCCTTATTTGGAATTCAATGGGTAGGAGAACTTGCTTGCCATATACCAATTCATAGGGGGTGAATCCAATGGTGTTTCTCCATGTAGTCCTGTTATCCCAAAATCTTAGGGATAACTAAAGAGATGATGTCTCGAGGCCCTCAGGTTGCAGACATGGAGTATCGAGAGACAACTTGACCAACAGTGTCCACTTGCACAGATAGAGACCTGCTTCACCATCACGGTTCCAGGATCATCGTGACGATATCCACTACATTAGCTAGACTTCAGAAGACATTTGATCTTGCACCATGAGGTACAAGCCGGGTATTATGGTGAGTGTCATTTCAATAGTTGAGGAATTTGAGTTTTTATTTGATTTTAAACTTCTTTTGATTTTGTAACGTTTTCTTGGGCATTATGCTCTTTGCCCTATTTCACTTTGGTGGTTGACATTGTGCCCTAGTAAGTGGGTCACCCTTAGGGATAGATGCACTACTGGGAGGTCCTCTTGATGAGTCATCATGCCATTCCCGACCATACTTGTGACTTTCCATACTTCATCCCCCCATCTCCTTACCTTTTGGGATTTTCAACTGTACTGACCCAAGAAGGGATTGTCCCTCATTTCATGGGAGGAAGGGGATGAAGGCCCAGAGGCTTATAGATGGAAAAATATAAAAGCCAAATATAAACATTCTATATGCTCACTTAGGGATCTCAAGGACAATGAAATGTCTCTCATAATAAAATAATGCGACCTATGAAAAATAATTAATGCAAAATGCCAACCAAGGTAGAGCATGTGAGGACATTGTTTTTCATGCTTAGGTAGAATCCCCACACATGAATTCAAGTTGGGGAAGCATGATGTGGCCAAGGTAGATTCAAGTTGGGCCCTTTTTTTCATACTTAGGTAGAATCCCCACCTTGGAGTCAACTTGGAAACATCTTAAAAAGACAAAAGGTAATAAATGGGCTTGGAAAAAGGTTGAATTGAAAACGAAGGTGCAACACACCCTCTACAAAGGCACCCATAAATGAGATACTACAGTCCCTTGTATGTAATGAACCCCATGCCCAAGAGTCTTACCCCCATCCATATCACTTTGTCCACATGTCTTAGAGAGAGGTCAACTTGGGAAACACTCATAAACTTGAGGTATTATTCACCCAATAGGTTGCTTTTCAACCCTCCCATTGCTAAACTTGGCAAATTGCATAGGGTCTTTGAGAATTTTTTCATTTTTATGAGGTAGTTTGGATGTACATGCTTAGATGGATTTCTTATTGATTTGATTTACTTATCATGATGCATTTGACTTGATATTCTTGTAGGGTGCATTCATTGTCTTTGCATGACCTAGTTGGTGGACAGATTTGGAAGAACAAGCCTAGCTTGGGATTCCTTGGGGGTTAAATCCCACAGGTTGGATGCCATGGCCCACACACTGGAAAACGATGACAGACTTCAAAGGCCTCAAGAGACACCTTGTAGGACCTAACCAAACCCTTTTCTATCCCAACGATTTTCTCTTGAGGCTTAAATGTCACCTTTGAGGAGGTTGACATCACCCTAGTGCTAGGGTTGGGGTGGTGGTGTTGGTTGACTTGAAACTTGGCACATTTTGATGGATGAGGGTTTGAATTGAAGGATAAAGGTCTAGCGCATGAGAGGGATACCCTAGAGGGCCCAACGAATTTCACTTTCCACTCCAACAATTTGCGAAAGTGCCAAAACATCACCCTAGAAGATGGATGACATCACTTTAGGGTTTCTATTAAGCATTTTTCAAAGTTAAATTGAATTTATTATTGTAAAGGGGAAAAGTAGGGTTGTTTTCCCCTTATTTTGTGGTTTACCCCAAAACTAAGTGGAAAAACACTTTTATTAGGATTTGTATAAATAAAGATCATTTCATTTCACTTTTACATCATAACTCTCCCATCTCAGATAAGATTCTTGGCTGAAATTTGAACCCTACTTGGGAAATTTTGTCTAAATCTTTTGCTAATATCTCTTGCTATGGTTTTCTTTGGCTATTGGATGAAGAATTAAGGCACTATATTTCTTGGAGAATTTTTCTTGCTTTTATGGTGGATTTTCTTAGTTAAAAGGAGTTTATCTTGTTAATGCTTGGACTAGGTAAGGAATATTTCATGTTATTGATTATTTTCTTTGTCATAAGGTTAATTTGATAATATTTTGGGGATTATAAGGGCATGCAACCCCACTAAGCCCATCATATTTGTCTTGGAATAATTTATTGCATAAAGGAATGCTAGGAGGAGTAAAAGGGCTTACACCCTCCTAGGGTTTTCCTTAGCTAGTCTTGCTTGCCCTGGGGAGTAAAAGGGCTTACACCCCCAAGGAAGTATCACTACTAGCTCTTTAATTTTTAAAAACTCCATAACCCAATAGTTAAAATCACTAATCCCTTACATTGGAGATATAAAATCATTGCATTGGGATACGTAGAATTACGAGATATCAAAATTGTTTAAGTTGGAAACTTTTCTTCGTGTTATAAGATTTATTATGCCCTAAGGGCATCCTCTTTTAGCCAAGGATTTCATTGCTGCAATAAATTTAATTCTACAGCCATTAGGGCTGCAGAAAACTTCATTTTATTTCATCATTTACTCACTTTTCAACCGTGGAAATTGACTTCTAAACCTAGATTATTGTTCTACTGGTTATTGGCTAACATTTTGTGGGTTTACTTGTTGATTTTTATGGTTGAAACTTGTTGTTGTAGAAAATATTTTCTACAGCCAATTGGCTGCTACAAATATACTCCGAAAAATTCATAACATCCCTCTAAATACTGCTAAATCTTGTGCTAAAGTGTTGGAATTAATCTACATGTTTTATGCTTTATTCTCCAACAATTATTTGATGCTTTAGGTAGTTAAATTTGCAATAATTGATTATTTTACTTGCTGATATAAATTTCCATTGACTGCTGCAAATAGGGACAAAAATCTTAACTTGCTTTTCCATTGGATTGTTTAGCTTATGTCTTTCCTTTTCTTGTGTCTCGGGAAGGTACTACCATATTTTTCAAGTACTCAAACACTTGGTAACCATAAACCGAAGCTCGTTGTCAACCCAATATCCACCCAGAAAATTGACATGTAGGGGCATATCTTCATAAGTATCACTTTCCATCTCACATTCCCCTAGGGTCACCTGAGACTCCCCCTTTTGTTAGATTCTTCCTTCACAAAAGAGAGGGAGAGTTTATCTGAGTTGACGGTGGGTAAAATCTCCCACTATTATTGGCATCCAGTGGATTAGGTCAGTATTTTCCCAACCTACAATTTTCACGATAACAAATCTTATAGGCCCACAATGCCTTTAGAAGTCTATCTTCCCAGACCTTATCATGAAATTGCACGGTCTTGGTTAGAATGGCCTCCAACACTTTGTTGGTAGACTCGACCTATATGTTACCTTGTGGATGATATGTATAATATTTGTGATGATTTATATGATATTCTTGTGTAATGAATTAAATCATCTTTGACATGAAATGCACTCCTTGATCTATCATAATCTCTCTTGGAACACCAAAACGAGTAAAAATATATTCGTAAAGAAAATAAACAATTGATTTTTCACTAGCTTGATAAAGAGATTTTTCTTCTTTCCATTTGGTTACATAATTTGTACAAACTAAGATATGCCCTTTTATTTTTTGATGCAGGAGAGATTGGTCCTACGAAGTCCAGATCCCATATTTCAAATTGCTTAATCAATACCTGTGGTTGTAGGGGAATTTCTTCAGCTTGCACTGACCTCCCCATCCTTTGGCAGATGTCACAACTCCTTACATATCTTTTAGAATCCTTGAAGAGTGTTGGCCGGTAGTACCCCTAATGAAGTACTTGGTGGACTTTTCTCTTGTCAGCAAAGTGGCCCCCACATCAACCATCATGGCAAGCTCACAAAATGTCAAACATCTCATCTTCCCATACACATCTTCTAATAATACGATCTGGTCTAGTACAAAATAGGCCACCTCTGATCTATGAATAGTTGGCACTAAGCTTGGCAATTTATTGTTTTTCCCGTGAATAAAGGTGTTGCAACAATTTCCCTGTAGCCAAATAATTTTCTATATCTGCGAACCATGGAGAGTTACTAGAAATAGAAAATAGATGTTCATCAGGAAAATATCATATACAAGATCATTTTCACTTCCATTTTGGATTTTGGAGAGGAAATATACAATGAGATTTTCCTTCCCAAACCTATCTACTATAGTGATGTTAAAATCCTACAATAATAACAACCATCTAGTGATTCTACCACTGGTGATTGGTTTATTCATTAATAATTTTATGGCAGAGTGGTCTGCGTGAATAAGTACTTTGTAACCTATTAATATAGTGTCTGAATTTGTTTATGGCATACATGACAACTAGGAATTAATTTTCGGTGACGATATAATTGAGCCCAACTGGTGTCAATTTTTTTCTTATGAAATAGATGGAATAGGATATATGATATTATTTTTTCCCTAAAATAGCTCTGAGGGTTGTCTCTGAAGCATTTATACTAACATGAAAGGGGAGGGTCTAGTTAGGCCCCCTAAGTACTGGTGTTGTGGATATTTTTTCTTTAAATTCCTTGAAGGAATTTGACACTGTGAGTCCCATAAAAAATCAATATCTTTAATAAGAAATTTGAACATGGGTGTTGCAATCTTTCTAAAATTTCAATGAATCTCCTATAATAACCGACATGACCCAAAACAATTCTTACCTCTTTTTTTTATCATGGTGCTGGAAGACTCCTCATGAATTTGATTTTGGCTTGGTCTACCTTGATATATGTACTAGAAATGTGATGCCTAAGAACAATACCTTCTTTTGATAACATCCTACATTTGTCATTACTTAAAGCAATGCAAGCTTCCCGAAATATAATCAAGAATTTTTCCAGATTGTCAAGTGCTTCTTTAAAAGTATCACCATAGATAGAGAATTCATCCAATAGATTTCTACACATTCATCAATTAAATCAGAAAAAACACCTAATACTTCCCTTTGGAATTTGGCGAGAGCATTGCATAAACCAAATGGAAAAACTCTATAGGAAAATGATCCCCATGGGAATGTGAATGTGGTATGTTATTGGTCTTCTGGTGCAATCTGAATCTGATTATACCCTCTAAAACTATCTAGGAAGGAAAAATATTGTTTACCTGACAAGGTATCCAACACTTGATTGATAAATCGCAATGGGAAATGATATCTCAAGGTTTCTTTATTAAGTTTCCTAAAATCAACACATATTCTCCATTTACCATTTTTCTTTGGCACGATGACAAGTGGTGAAACCCACTTTCTATTGTAGATTGGGTATATGAAGTTGGCATTCAATAGTTTTTGGATTTCTTCCTTCACAATATATTTTAGAGAGGGGTTCATGCGAAATTGTGGTTTATGAATGGGTCTAGCATTCTCCTTAGTAGAGATATGGTGTTTGCAAGTATCAGGGGGAATTCCACGCATGTCTTTGTAATCCCATGCAAATGCACCATATTGTTCTTGTAGTACCCAAATTAATTGTTCTATTTTATCTTGGTCCAGTTGAGAGTTAATGCTTACAAATTTACCTGGGTTTATCTCAACAAGAAAACTATAAGGGTTGGAACTTTATTTAATGGATTACATAGGAAGGGATGATGAACTCTCCAAATCACATTTTTTCTTAAAAACAATACTAAATATGATATCATATGGAGAGTACGATTCATGATATTGTGCATCATCCATGGTGGAGATGAATTGATTTAGTAAATTATCTTCAGTTTGTTCTTTCATACCCCTTGATGTTCAATGGTTAAAAGGAGTTGTGTGATTTATTCATCTTTGTAGGGATCTTCTACCCACATGGAATCTTCTACTACTAGTTTTGTAGGTGGATAGAGGATACGTTTCTTCATAGGTTCCCTGTTTAATATAGTCATTTCCATGGATATGCATCCAATGAAGGCTTCAACTATAGCTAACCAAGGTCCCCCAAGAATCAAGGGACGACCCTCCATGGTAGTCTTAGGCTGAATAGCCAAGAAGTCCATGGGGTATTCCCATGAGGCTAGGGTGACAATGACAATGTCTAAAACACCGACAGGATTTATTCGGGATCTATCAACTAGCTATAGCACTTTGGGTGTGGGTCAGAGGCCATCAAATTGTAACATTTCCATAGTTATTACAGTCATAACATTTATTTATTCCCCTAGGTCAATTAGGGTGTTTTTCAAGGGAACATTGTTGATGTAGACATTGACTATTGGGTTTCCAGGATCAACATATTTCTCCATTCTAACTTTTTTGGACATTAGCTAAGCTAATTGACCTATAAATTGAATTGTAGGGGGGTCTTTCATTTTTCTCCTACGTTTCTTAATACATAATTCCCTTATTGTTTTTACGTAGATAGCCATGTATTTTATTGCTTGTACCAAGGGAATTTTCACAAAAACATTTTTTTATTTTTCTTTCCAAGTCAAATTCAAGTTGGACCATAGGTTTCTCTAAAGCTAGAATTTATGGGAAAGGAGGGTTTTTGGGTGCCCGAGGTTGCTCTGAATTTAAAATAAGAAATTTTTGTGTGGTGGTGACAATCCCATCAGAAGGGGGCTCACAATTAGATGTTTGGATAGGGGCTTCATCCTCTTAAAGTTCTTCTTCAATGACAACTATGGGGTTTTCGTTTTGGAGGACCTTTCTTGACCTTAAATGTATGTCTTGCAAGGGTACTGAAGTGATCAAGAAAGTTGGAAAGGTCTACAAAACAGCATTGAAGACATGTTGAAGAGTTTTTTTATTTTGATTAGGAACCGATTGTGGGTAATTGTATTGGTATTGGAGGGTTTTGAGTTGCAGGTAATTTTAATTGTTACAGAATTTTTGGTTGAGGATGACTTAATTGTGCTTGTATTGGAGGGTAAGGTGTTGGTGTTAGCATAGGGGTAGACCTAGGTTTCAACGCTACAACAGCGCACCAACAAATCCCTAACTATCAACCCTTTCAGCAACACCTGCGAAATAGATGAAGTATCACCCGAGGTAGAGGCAGGGGTGGTTTCAGGACTCAAGTGTCTGGAACCTTAGCCAAGACACAGATCTGTGATTGTACTACTTAATAAAGAACTTAGCACCATTAGTTCCACAATATACAGTCAATAACCACTTCACTTATAAGATAGAACTTCACAGCATTAACACTGATCTAATGTATTCAAGCACTTATCATAAATAAATAGGTCAGATCTGGTAGATCAAGAACTGAGCATATTCATGTATATCAAATCTATCATTATACTTATCAGTGGTACTAAGCATAAGAATATCTATCTTAAACATATCATAGAACTTAGCATATAACATATGAACACATCAAGACAAAGCACAAAGAACATAACATAGTGTTTACGTGGTTCACCCCCACCCTGGGGCTACGTCCACCAACTCTTCTTCTTTATTGTCTTCAATCAATCAGTTACAAGGAAAGAGCCTCACAATACTTACCCCGCACAGGACAGAAGATCTATGCATCTCGCTAGATCCTTCTTCCTTGTGTTACAGCACAAAGACTTCTACAGTCTCTCCCAGGGACTTGCACTTAGCTCTGCAAGTCTTACACCGAATGCACCAAGCCTTGATCACACAGATCCAACTCTTGGCACTTAGCCTACATCACATAGATATATCACCCAATACTTCTCTATATGGCCTAGACATCTATATATACATACAAAATAGGCCTAAACATGGGTAAACCCATGGGCAACATCCCATTCCCGTTACATATTCCCAAAAACCCAAAAAGGGGCCCAAAATGGGGCCGAGATCCCATGATATTCACTTCATATTGCACTCCTCCTTCGACAGGATGTCAAAGTTCCAAAATAGGTCAACATGAACAAGAAATTCGCAAAACTTGGTCAAGGGCCAATAGGCCCCCAACACTCACCTGTGACTCATCCCGAGTCACTCTGGTCTGAGAAATTTTGCCTCTAACACCTCGATCTTGGCTCGAGTTGCTTCGAATTGTTGCTTTGTCTCTTATTCAATGAACTCTTGGATCACTGTGTCATTCATTGGCTCTTCTAGACGTTGTTTTGTTGTGAGGACGACCTGTTCTAGCTCTGCTCCTTAGCTCTTGACCTCTGTAAACGAAAGACATGCCTTATCCTGCACAGGTTGAAGTTGTTGAGTGACTTCCATCACTTTTCTTTGAAGCATATGGATCTGTTGCTGAGATGTATGTTGTTCGTGAGACCTCTTCATTCTATCTATAGTTGACAGGGCCTTCAACTATGCCTGTAGTGTATTTGTGTGTTGCTTCGCTTCCTGGAGCTGCGACTCCAATGTCTGTAACTTCAAGTTCACAGTGAGGTTCTCATAGGTCTGGGCACTTTAGTTACTCACCTGCTTGCACTCCAAGGCAAGAGATTTTAATCTATCAACTGCACTACAGGTAGTGTCTTCTCACTGGTCCCTTACATCTTGAGGAGTCTCAGGCATCGTGCAGAGCTCCAAATATGTTATGCTTTGTTGGAGTTGTTGGATTACTTCTTCAAGTTGTGCCAACTACTATGGAACTCGCTCTACAATATTTGCTTCGATGACTGTCACAGAGCGAAGTGCTCTGTGAACCATTTCCTTAACTTCGAGTTGCTCTGTGAGCAACTATTCCTTTTCTTTACGCAACTGGGATTTTTCTTCATCGAACTTCTCTTTCAGATCAAGCTTTTCCCGTTCGGCAGTACTGTGCTACTCTAGAAGGTCTTCTTGTTCTTGTGCCAAATCCTGGATGGCTTACGCTATCTCCTCATGTTCTCGCTGAAGGCGAGCTTCGACTGTATCAACGATCCAGTGGAGTTGAGCTAGCTCATCTCCTATTTCTAGTGTTCCTTCTAATAGAGGCACAGTAGAAACTGTGCGGCTGGACTGTAATGCCTGCTGCACTTCTTGAAGTTCAACCTCGATTCCACTGAACACCTCCTCCTGCTTAGCTTCCTTCTTCTCTGCTATCTCCAGTGAAGCATCGTTCAATGTTGCGACGATAAATTCGAAGTCGTCTGAGGTGAGGGTGGTCTCAAACTTAGTCCTGGTTGCTTTCAATTTCTTCCTTGAGGAAGGTTTCAGAGGGGAAACCTTCCTTTTCTTTGAGGGGTCATCCTCGTCTCTAGGCAGTGTAACATCACCTTTCTTCTATTCAACTTCTGCACCATTTATCTCTTCGTCATTGTTGTAGGAAAATCTCCCTGCGGACAGGTAGATCACCTCTAGAGCTTGACCTTAACCCTAGACAGAAAAGTGCTTATCATGGACACTGACTTCCTTTCAAATCTATCTAAAATAGCACATGAGAAGGAAGGATGACAGAGGTACCTTTTAACAGACGTTTGTCCCTGCACGCTCCGAGTTGCGCTCCAATCCTTTGCTCCTCGCTGGATCCTGTGGAAAAAACAAGATACGACTGCTTCCTACTCTATTGATGTCAGCTTGAAAACAGATCTATCAACTAGTGATAAGTTCATGTGACATTAGACACAAACTAGAAAGAAACAGGCCAAGCGTGTCATATTGATGAGAATAACGACAACACTACTTACAATCGTAGATGCGAATGCGACAGCTTCGTCAAGTCCTCTTCGTCTAACCCTTGCCTGAAAGTTCCACAATCTGGATAACAACAGCTTCACTGATCACTGTGACTATAAGTTTCTTCCAAGATCATAAGTTTCATAGCTTCAGTTCTTCCCCCTTTCCACCATCATAGAGCTTGTTTATATAGGTTAAGAGGAGCTTAACCTCTTGAGTTATGTTTAGAACAAGTTGAGAACCTCCTCCTCAGATCAGGGATCTCTTGATGAAA
>JZKD02S2333845.1:256603-283815 GCA_000966675.3 Picea glauca
CTGGGATAATATATTGTGGGGTCCAAGTGCATCATGGGGAGTGGAAGGGTAAGTGTGTGAGGTGTTTAACTATATGAAGTATTTATGTGAGGGATCCTAAAAGTATGTGATGTTGTGATCATACTTTTTAACACTGTAAAACATTGTGTTGTTTATAACATCAGAATGACATTACTAGCATCACACATTTAAAATAATTTAAAAATAAATAAAGTGACATTGTCACCATATTTCAGGGTTTATAGGTGGGAGGTGAGGAAGTTAGATACAAGAGAACTTTTTTGTAATTAATAGTATCTAGGATAGGCTATTGACAACAATAAAATCTTTTTTGGGTCAAAAGGCCAAGGAAAATGTATATTTTGATTTCCTCCTAGAAATATCAAATATAAATTTGTTTTTATAGGAAAAAAAAGAAGAGAAGCATTTTTCATGAAGAGAAGTTTATTTATTATCAATGGATGTCAAGGTTCATACTTTCCGATTGATTTTCTAGTATGTATTATGCACATTTTGTCAGGGGAGAGCGTGATTGTTTTTTTTTCATACCCTTAATTGAGATAATTTTAAGTGCTCAATCAAGCTATTAAGACCTCAATCAAGTGCTTAAATTATCCCTCAATAAAGGGTTATTTATGGATGTGGAAAACCCTCGATTGAGGCGTTATATTGGGTTAAGTAAACACTTAATTGAGTTATATAGCTTGATCAAGGTCCCTTTTGTTAGAAAAATAGAATCATGGAGCAATAAAATAAAACAAATGCGGAAATAGAACACATAAGATACACAATACAATAGAGACACAAATATGCATTGTTCACCCAGTGTTACCTATGTCCACCAGAGAAATTTCCAAGTCCTTCCTTTATTATTATCCAACAAATTAAGGGATACAACCTACAACACACCCACTATAACTTCCTCTTCTTTCTCTCACAGTCTCCTTTCTCATAATACAATATTCACTCACTCACATACACATATGCAATACAATTTCCTCATACAAAAAAGAGGGTTTCCTTCTAGGGAAAAAATCCCTAATATAACTTCTACTATCAGATATGTGACCTTATAACGAACAATCCATATTGACTATGAAATTACAATATTTTACAAGGCATTTTTTCCCAAATTTTCACTTCAGGGGCACAGCCCTCGAATCCCTTGCCAAGGGGGGGCTCCAAAATTTATCGATGCCCCCCCTGGTGAGAGAAATGGAGGGGAAAGCCCCCCCACACCCAACATCAAGTAATGGGGTCCAAATGTGGCTAAGACAAGACGTCTAAATCAAGAATATAATCAGGCTCCACAACCAACATCTTTTTAATTAGTCATGACAATATTTAACTTGATTAAGCTACTTTTATTAACCCACAAAGACCTCAATAGAGTGTTTAATTAACCCTCGATTGAGATATTTTAAAAATCCTCACTAATCCCTCGATCACACTTTACAAAAAACCTATATCAAGATAAACTCCTTGATTGAGTGTTTAAAATCCAAAAATCCATCCCCCTTGCTATAGGATTTTATATGGCTACAACTTCCAGGGGTGAAACCAATTCATCTATTTCATATTAGTTGGTAGAGTTGATGCTAGTGGGTTCATCAATGAATTCTCTATCCAATAGCATATCATTTTCATAGTTTTGATTTCATATTATTTATTTTATTTATTTTCTTTTAAAATCATATACTAAAACTTTTTCCCACAATTTCAAAGGTACTTGGAAAAAAATTAGTAGCATAAAGACTAAACAACCAAAAAAACATAAAAATTATGACAGATCCACATGGATGTCTCCTCTTCAAAGGTTTTTTGTTTTTGTTTTTCAATTTATATAAATAGTAGGAAAAAAGTTGATGGGAACACAAAGGTGTATAAAATGTGATTCAAATATTGATTGGTTGGATTCGAAAAATAATAAAAAAACAATTTTCCAAAAAAAATATTGGGATCTGCTATGTTCTATGTAGATCATGCTCATATGGGATGGGAACAAAATCCATGTGTTAACATTTTTGGAAATTTGTAGAGACAAACATTTAATTAAATGAAAAATTGACACATTAAATGACATTAATATTTTTTGAAAAAAATATCATTAGAAAGAGAACACAATTCCTAACAACAACAAAAATTGACTACAAGTCAAAATTCACAAGACTTATATCAGGTTTGAGAGATTTAATTTAAAAAATATTTAAAAAATCAAATTTTCATTACCACATTTCACTAAAAACGTATTACCCATATTCATGGATTCAACCTTATCATTTCTAAATTCTACATATTCAAAACTTCAATTTACGTGTCTTTTATTTTTTCTTGGATGTATCTCTTTGACCATATGATAAAATTTTATGAGCACATACCAATTTTGTTCTTTAATAAATAAAAACACAATTTTTGTATTAACTGATTAGAAAATGTTATTGCACAGTTTGTAGTTTGGGAAAATACCAACTCAAGCAACAAATGTATGACACAACTGGGGACAATCCCAACACACTTGTAATCATTTTAGTGATGGACAAGTCCAACAGATGGGAGGCTTCTTAGGTGACTCTAGGGGGATTGCAAGGGATAAGCCAAGGAGAAGAATGGAACACCCCTATAGGTCACAATGAAAGGTTCTAAGGGCTTTATGGGGGATGAGTATCAGTCAAGGAAATTTTTCCAATGGAGAATACCTACAAAACAAATGTTAGACAACCAAAACCAAGACAATATATGATGAAATAAGCCCTAGAAAAAGCGGGAAACAACAAGTTATGCTTGTTGTCCCAAAATTGAAGCAGTAAGGAACTATACATCGTCATTGAATAATTACAACAACTGCAAATTGAACCATCAAAATCAAGTATATGATATTGGAAAGTAAAGCTTGTAACTAGTACACAATGTTCCAATGTTTAGACCAAGACTTTGATAACAATTGAGGGTTGTTAAAGAGTGTTATCAACAAATTTTTGTGGGAGCCCTATGGCTATAGCATACTTTTGCTACAACAGAAATATTTAACCACAAAAATCAACAAACAAATGGCTCAAATTGAAGCTTTAGACAAGCACTTTCAGTTCCAATAGTTAAACAATGATTTCCATGATTAAATTATGAATGAAGCAAGAGACAACAATGGAATATAGAAGCCCTAATGTCTGTAGCTAATAGATGATAAAAACAACAAAATCACTTATCCAATCAAGACACCCTTGGAAAGCAAGAGATACAATAGCATATAAAATTTAAATCCAACTTGAACAATTCCAAAAGCTCAAATTTCACGTTTACCAATGAAATAATTAACAATCTCCAATGCAAAGTACTATTGCCTTGTTATTGGGTGAATGGAGTTTCTGTAATATTCTAGATATAGAAAGTATGCAGAACAGAAATAAATGTTTCATACCCTCCGAGAAAAAATAATGGTTGACCCAGTCATAGGTTTTGGTAAACCCAGAGTGCCCAGCTATGGGTGTAGCTTGAAGCTCAAAAAGTATCGTGGATTTAAGTTTTGACTATTTACTTAAATACAAACAACCTTTGTATCAAATCTCATCATTGAGACAAGAGTACCCTAGGGGAGCTGGAGAATTGGACTACAAATGTGTATCATATGCAAACTTTTGGGATCATGTAGCCATTCCTAGAAAACAGTGTGGAGCCAATCTGGAACAATGAAAGAGAGAGAAAAAAGGGACCCTTCATCTTCATATTTTCTGGAAAGTGAATCAGCAACCACATTGTCTTTTCCTTTCTTGTAAATGATATCATAATCATATCCAAAGATCTTAGTCACCCATTTTTGTTGCTCAGGGGAGGAAAGGCGTTGTTCTAGAAGTGTTTCCCCAATATATAAGAGCACCAAAGATCCACGGCATGTATAATAGACAACATTTCCTTTTCATAGATTGATTTGCCCAAATTTCTCTCGGACAGTTGTTTGTTGGTGAAGGCCAAATGTCGACCCTCTTGCATAAGGGCAACGCCAATTCCTTTCTCGAAAGCATCACATTCCAGGACAAAGGTCTTTGTCAAATCAAGAAGGGCCAAGACTGGAGTGGTGCACCTGGCCATCTTCAAGGTTTGAAAATCCTGAGCAACTATTGGAGTCCAAGTGAAAGAATGTTCTTTAAGGAGTGCATTGAGAGGGACCGCAATCTTTCCATAATTCTTAACAAACTTGTGATAATAACCTGTCAAACCCATAAATCCTCACAAGATTTTTAGAGTCTTTGGGTGAGGCCAATATTTCATAGCTTCAATCTTTTTAGGATCCACGCTGACGTCGGCCTTGCCAACAAGATGACCCAAGTAATTGACTTATGAGGTGCCAAAAGCACATTTAGATTGTTTGAGGAAAATTTGGTGTTGAGAGAGTAGAAGGAGAACTCGATCCACATGAGAAAGATGGGTTGTCTAGGATTTGTTGTAGATGAGGATATCATCAAAGAAAATTAAGATAAAATTATGGAGAAAAGGAAAGAAGACATGATTCATGAGGCTCTGGAAAGTGGAGTGAGCATTACACAAGCCAAAGGGCATGAACAAAAACTCATAGTGGACCTCATGAGTTATAAAGGAAGTCTTAGGAATGTCTACCTCTTTCATATGGATCTAGTGGTATCCAAAATGAAGATCAAGTTTAGTAACGAATTGGACGCCACTTAATTCATCTAAGAGGTCATCAATGACAGGAATGAGAAATGTGTCTTTAATGGTGAGTTTGTTGAGGGCGCAGAAGTTAGGACACATGCGCCAAGAACCTTCTTTCTTAAGGACCATTACCATAGGATAAGAGTAGGGGCTCGTATTAGGGCGGATAACACCTGCGTTGAGCAGTTCTTGAACCATTTTCTCAATTTCATTTTTTGGGGAAAAGGGGTGACAATAGGGACGGATATTGGGAGGAAGGATTCCTGGTACAAGGGGAATGTAATGATCATGAACACCACGGGAATGAGGGAGTCCCTGGGGAGTGGAAAAAAATAATTGATGTTTAGAGAGGATGGATTGGAGGTCCTACGACACAGAGGGTGTCTCAGTTGCTTGTATGGCATGGAGTTGGGAAATAATGCCAAAATGACCTTTTTGAGCATCTTTTCCATGTGATGGGAACTAATGATCTCCGAGGAACCGACGGTGATGCCTTGGAACTTATATTGTTGGCCCTCATGGTCAAATTGCATGGTTAATTCCTTAAAATAAATGAGAATGGGACCCAAAGTCCTTAGTCATTCTGCACCCAACACATTGTCACAACCTCCCATGTCGATAGAAAACATATTAGTTTCAGGTGGTATTCACCAATTTAGAGATGCACATTTTCACAACGCCCTCCACATTTCATGGAACCACCATTGGAAATCATGATTTGGAAATTATTGACTGCACGGATATAGCAATTAGTTTCATGGGAAATGTAGAGATGAATAAAATTATGGGTGCTTCCACTATCAACAAGAATGATGACCTTTCTATGCTTGATGTAACCAATTAGCTTGAGGGTTTCGGGAGCAGAGAATCTAGTGAGAGCATTTAGGGAAATGACCAATTCTACTTCAGGAGTGTCTGAGGGAGGGGTTATGTTAGTGGGTACAAGTGACATAGACACAAGGGGAGCCTCAACATCCTCCGAGATGGCCATAAAAAGATTTTGTTCCTTACACTTGTGTCTCAGAAAATATTTTTCATCACAATTATAAAAAAGGCCTTTGAGTTGGTGTTCAACCATTTCGTCCCTGGTCAATTTCTAGATCTTTCATGGAGTAGAAGGAGGAGTGGGAGTTATTGGTTTAGTGCGAGGAATAAAGGAGGGTTTTATGTTTTGAGAAGAGATAAGTTGTTGTGCTTCCTTAGCTCTTTTAGTAGCGTCCACCCAACTCTAAGTCCAAGCCATGAGGACATGAGCACAAATCTCATCCTTGAGGCCACTGATAAAACATTCTTGGAAAAAATCATCAGACATGCCCTTTGTACAAAAATTCAGTCTCTTAAAAGTAGCTATAAAGTCTTCCATGATGCCAAATTGTTTCAACTTTGTCAAACAACCTAAATGGTTGGTGCCAATGTCAAAGAATTCATAAATCTCTGCCACAAAGTGTGTCCAAGACACATACCCTTGGCAGGCATTTTTTTCCATTGCCATTGTTGCCAACTTTCTTGATCTAGATGGAGAACACCGTATCGGAGTTTGGCCAACTCATCTGTAATGCCATACAAAGAGAAATAATGTTCCATTTGAGTTACCCAGTCAATGGGATCTGATCCATCAAATTTGGTCACATCCACACGCGAAATGCGTAGGTCACGCTGAAAGTGATGGGGCTGAAAATTCTGGGAATGAGAGGAAGTTTCCCCTTCAGTATGAAAAGGTGGGTCAAATAAGGGAAGATCTATAGGGATATGCAGCTTGGCACAGATCATTGTAGTGAAAGATTCAAACTGGTTAGTAATGTCTTATTTGAGATCTTGTTTGAGTTCCGCGATTGAGGTGACGATGGAGGAATGCATATTTTCATTGATGGTGGCAATATTGGCACTAAGTTGTCTCACTTCTTGTTGGGTTTCTGTGAAATTAGAGTGCAAGTTAGTGAAGCGATCTTCCAAGTCTTGGATACGGGTATGGGCCATGATGATGAGGGAACACGAAAAGGGGCAGGTTGGACCACACAAAAAATGGGTTATGGGTGAAGTGTATCACAACGATCAGGGAGACAAGTGGAATCCAATGGGGTAAATCCCAAATAAGGGTGTTGGAAGGGGGTCGACTCCACAAGAATTTATTTTTTCTGAAAAATGATAGGTATGACTGGGATAAGGAAGAAGAGAGAAATCCAATGGAATAGGTCTCAAATAATGGTGCCAACAGGATCTAGACATTTTTTTATTTTTTTTACTCCTATGGAGTTATACTCCAATCTGAAGAATACTGCAGTGATGAAATTCCCAAATGATTAACATGAAGAAATGTGTAGTAATTTCGCAACTCGAATGTAGGAGACGTAGTTGCACCGCAATAGATATTGTATGTTCTGGTTTTTTTTTTGTTCTAAGGGCTAGGTATTCAAGGGTTCTACAGACACGGGTTTTCACTATGCTTTATCTCTATACTATACCTTCAGGGTCCAATATTAGTACTTAGCCCAATATCTAATCGCACCAACTAACAACGCCAGACATTGCACTTAGTCGTACTAACCAACTACTCAGGTACTATAGAGTATCTTCCCGAGTGATGTTCTCAATGGCACTATAGCAATCAGGCGGTTGATTGGTTTATCTATGGAGGGATTCAGGAGATCTAGGTCGATCTGTATACAGGTGTTGTCTGATGCGCTACCACTCGAAGGGGTACCAACATGGGTTACAAGGGTGGCCAACAGATGTGTGCTTAAGTACCACTTGTATTTCCTACGTGTATGAATCCCTGACCATGGGTTTATGCATGTAATGACAAATATATGTAGCTTAAAGATGTCAGAATACGTCTCTACCCTAAAAAAAAAAATTAACCCACAATTTTTTGTCAAGGAAGGTGCTCTGATACCACTTGTAATATTCCAGATATAAAAAGTATGCAGAACATAAATAAATAGTTGTTATAGAAATATTTCCCTCACCCCATGCAATCTTGCGCAAAAGGCCTTTTCCATTTCCATATGTAGACTTCAAGTCTCTTTTTACAAATACTAGAGATTAAAATATAATTTTTCCACATATACGCACCTTTCCTACTATACAACATGTGTATACGCAGGTTGCACCACTACAACCCATGTACATCGGGAAATGTGCCCAAAATTGAAAAATGGTGTCTGGTTTCCATGTCACGTCACAAGATCAATGAAACTTGGCCTTCCATATACTGGAAATGTTCTAACTCGGCCCTTCAGTTCCACTTGAAGGCTATAAATGGGCCAAATTTGAGCGCTCTACCCACAATCCAAATGCTAGAGCCGCACATAATTACTCTATTGTTGAGGACCTTGGTCAAACCCCTTATGTGATGTCAGACCTGGAGGTACTCCAGACGTGTCCTTCATAAAGGAATTCCTTTCTATTTTTGTTAGGAGCTCTAGACCCCAGTGGCTCAAAATTTATCAAGTTTGACGTCACAGACATGAAGCCTCACTTGCCTTACCATGTGGCATTCCAAATCCACGTGGGTTACTCGAAGTGTACCATAAACCATGCGGTTTTTCATGAAGGCGTTGCAACATGTGTGATGTCCCTGATCTATTGGAAATCTCTTGGCTCTCTGACTCTCTCCGAGTCTTCGACCATGTTGACTTATTTTGACGGTCATTCCTTCCGTTCTCATGGTATTTTTCCAGCCTTTCTGGTCCAGTTAGGTGGGAATATGGTAGAGGTGGATGTCGAGTTAGTTGATGTGCCCCTCGATTATAACTTGTTACTAGGATGCAATTGGACTTATGTTATGATCGTCGTCGTATCGTCCATCTTCCGCACTCTTTGTTTTCCTCATGATGGGAAAATCATGACGATCGACTAGTTGTCCTTTGCGTATGCTAGCCCCAGTGCATCTATTCGACCGTCGATCCCCGTGATCGACAATTCTCATCCAGCAACTGAGAATATCGATGTTGGAATGTATTCATCCCTTACGGGTACCTTCGACTTCATGGCACTGATTCACCATGTTTACACCATGTCCAGTAGGCCTGTTTCATCAAAGAGGTTCGTTATTTTTCGCACTTCCTATTTTAATGATCCTTGGACCCTACCTTACTCAACTGCGTCTTATGAAGGTCCTTCACATGCTGGAAAGGCCATGCCACTGTCATTAGCAGAGATAGTGTATCAAGTTGTTCTTGACTCTTCCACCTATCCCGATCCTATTACCTCCCAGACGGACGAGGAGGATCTTGTTCTTAAGCCTGTGTGGGCCACTTCATTGTCTTGTTCACATGATTTCCTCGATGATAATTTACCCTTGGATGAAGCTATCATCAAGGCCATGAATGGTTCTGAAAAACCTTGGGATGATATGCATCGTCACTCTTATTTTCTCCCAGAGCTTTCTAGAATCGAGCAAGGTGACTTTCAATCTACTCTGAGTGAGATAGTCAGTCACGTCATAGTTCTAATTGTTATGCATGACATTTATGCCAAAGGAAATATGGGGAGTATCTCCCCTATTGTCACGATAAATATCTCTCATACCCCTGGCAAGATTGAAAATGTACACATCGGTGCGGATTGTTTGCCAGAAGAAATCTTGATCTACATCGAGCTCTTCAAGGAATATTGGGATGTATTTTCTTGGTCATATGAAGAGATGTCAGGAATCGACCCATGAATTGTCGAGCATGAGATTAAAACTTACCCAGATGCTAAGCATGTTCAACAACAGCTTAGAGTTGTCAATCCCCGGAAGGCCCCTACTATTAAGGCAGAGGTAGAGAAATTTCTTAATGTTGGCTTTATCTACTCGGTTCCCTTGACTGAATGGGTATCCAATTCAGTTCCTGTGAATAAGAAGAAAGGAACCATCCATGTATGCATGGAATTTTGTGACCTAAACAAATCCTATCCTAAAGACAACTTCCTAACACCTTTCATCGATCAGATTCTCGACGAGTGTGCGGGAAGCAAAGTTTTTTCTTTCATGGACGGATTTTCAGGTTATAACCAAATTCAAATTAAACTCGAGGATCAACATAAGACGGCCTTTATTTGTCCTTGGCATACTTTCTCATACCGGAATATTCCTTTCAGCCTTAAAAATGTCGGAGAAACCTTCAAACATGCTATGACCTTCACGTTCCATGATCTTAAGCATATAGTCAAAAATTATCTTGGCGATCTTGTTGCTCACTCTCGTAAGAGATTGGATCACCCTAAGCACCTTCGGCTAGTTTTTGAAAGATGTCGTCATTATAGAATAGGGTTGAACCCTCATAAATGCATCTTTTGCGTTAGGTATGGACATCTTCTAGGATTTTTATTCTCTGAGACCGGGATCATGGTAGATCCATTAAAGGTTGAGGAAATACTTTGATTGCCTCCCCCACGCACTATTCGACAACTTCAAGGTTTACAAGGGAAAGATAAATTTTTACATCGATTTATATTAAACGATGTCAATATTACTAAGGTTTTCATGCATCTTTTGAAGAAGGACACCCCTTTTATCTGGGATGAGGGAGCCCAGGAATCCTTCGATGCTTAAAGAAAGCCTCGGTATCGACACCTTTTTTGAAGTCTCTTGACTACAGTAGGGATTACTTTCTTTATGTTGCAACGTTCGAAGAGACGATTGGTATGTTTTTGGTTCGGGAGGATGATGAGCTCGGCGAGCACGTCATCTACTATCTTAGTCGAAACTTAGTTGGTCTTGAGCTCAAATATTCTCACATTGAAAATCTAGCTTTTGTTGTCATCCATGCAATTCAATGATTACGCCATTATATATTGCTTTGCAAAACTACTGTGGTTGTCAATGTCAATCCATTTCAATACGTCCTTACCAGGCGTATCATGGGGGGGGAATACAATAAATGGATTGTCATTTTACAAGAATTCAATCTCAATTTTGCTTCTGTGAAATCCAAGAAATCACTAGTCTTTGCAGAGTTAATATCCAACTTCCCATGATTGGACAAGGATGTTATTCATGTTGATTATTTTGCGGATGAAAACATTTTCCTTGTCTCATCATTTGACCTCTGGTATGGATACATTGTTCTCTATCTTCAAACTTTGAATTTCCCTCAACATCTCTCGCGAGATGAACGATGATGTGTATGATACCAAACCAATAATTACATTATCGTCGATGACGCTCTGTATCGTCAAGGAATAGACAATATTCTGCGTTGTTGTTTAAATCATGAAGAATCCGAGTCGGTTATAAATGATTGCCACAGTGGGGCTTGTGGTGGTCATCTATCAGGGCTTGCGATAACCCAGAAAATTTTGGGAGTTGGTTATTTCTGGCCATCTATCTTTAAAGATTGTGTTGAAGTGGTTAAGAAGTGTCACCCCTGCTAGGTGTTCACTCGAAAAATGCACTTGCATCTAGCCACTCTCCATCCAGTCATTATCATTGGTCCCTTCACCAAGTGGGGGGTGGACTTTGTGGATTGAAACCCAACTTCAGTTGGGGGGCATCAACACATTATCATGGTCGTATACTACTTTACTAAGTGGTTCTAGGCCATGCCTACTGTTAGCACTAGAAATTTCTCTTGGACTACTCAAGTGCAAGCATAGTACATCATAAATAAAAATGTTTGATTGGATAATTTGGGTTTTTAGGTTTTTTGAGTGGGGCAGGGAAGGTAGTCCATTAGGCATGGATTCAAATGATCATGCAAATAATATGAGTGTTCGACAATGGAAATCAGTGGAACAAAAGTGAGGTAGAAATTGTTTACAAAGAGAAGGATTCATAAGTGTATGACAACATAATAGAGAGAAAACATATCAAAATACAAAGAGCACTTAGAAAAGAGTGAGTTCCTTGTATAAATCAGTGGAAAGAGACCATTGGGTCAGAGCATCTAACAAAGGATGAGTTATGGGCCTTCATTTCTCTGTAAGAAACAATCTATAACCAGTCCTACAACAGAGCATCTAACAAAAAGGATGAATTCCATTCCAAAAACAGTTACAAATCGAGAAGGAATGATAATAAGATCATATGAAATGGTATTGAAACTAAGCAATAGACAAACTCTGTAAACAACATCACAGGAATCTCTGATCTAGAAAAACCATGCCTCTGCACTGTTTTATTAAACTGAAAATGAAAGCTACAACCAAACAGAGCATTACTCTTGTGATTCACCCTCTTTGTTTGTATCCCTTTACATGTACATATATATAGAGAGATTCCCTCAGCCCTGAAGACTCGAGTCATCAATATTTGTCTCTAAAAATAGAATAATTCTTACAAGGACTGACACATGTAAACACTAACTAATTCCTAGGAACTAGTTAAACAAAAAGCATTGTAAGTAGAAAGATGTTGCTCGAATTGTCTCGAGTACCAAAGATGTTGCCTGAAAACTGGAAAAATCTACCACCTGTTAATGCCCTCTGTAACTGATCTTTTGGTAGTGCCTGAAAATTCCATAGCGCACCACTGATTTTGTAGCGCCCAAATGTTCATGATGAACCACTTGTCTTTCATGGTTTTGCATTGCATTGGTTGCCTGTGCTGTGTTAGATTCTGTATCTTCGAGAAACAAATCACTTGTTTCTAAAATGGGAACTTCCTCATGCTGATTTGTACCGGCTCTAATCTTTTAAAACATTAAGCCTCTGCAGTGATTTGCAATTGGAAATTGTCTGAGCATGTCCCAAGGCCTGATGGATGTACTTTGGCACTAAACGTTAACCCCTATTGTTTTTCTTGCAGGTGTTTGTTTCAAACTTTTATCCCAAGTGCTCGATAATTGGTGTTAATATAGATCAAGTCTCGTTCATGACAATTTCATTAAGAATGGGGTTTCCATCCTCTATTACTTTCTCGTTCACCTAGGACCTCTGTCTCCAGTCAAGTGAGTCCCATGAATTTCCATTCATGGGCTTTATGATGCTCTTATTTAGTTCTGTTGTCTTTGTCTCTACCATTTATAGGCAATAAGGGTATTGAACCACCAGGACCTGAACATTATGTTCCTTCTTCAGAAAGCTGTGAATCCACAAAGTAGACCACCAAATTCATGGTATACCAGACAACAACAACATCCACTATGTAGTATTTACGAGAATCTATAATCAAAAGGCTTAAAATAATAGCCACCAATCAAGCTATCTGTTTAATCCACCTTTTGTTCCATACTTCTGATGTGAAGATCATATGTGTTGAAAAAATCAAGTCTCCACAACCACAGATCACTCCATGTGGAAAATTAATCAACATTACTTCAAGTATACCAACACGACAAGGAAGACGATCAAGTTTAGACCCCTCACGACAGTGATAATTAGGACTAGAATATATTCCTTATCTTTCCCAAGTTCTAGAAGAAGCAGAAATCCATCATCTTGAAGAGTGTCCCAAGGACGATGTAAATAATGAACTCCTCGAGCATCTAATCCATAGACTATTTGCAAAATCCAGGCACTTGTTGTATAATGGTAAACATCGAACATCAATGCCTGAACCTGGTAGCCGACAACAACTCGACACTTGCAATCACTCAGCACCAACAACTCATTTGTCTTCTTGGCATGTTAGTGAAACAAGACCCTCGATATTTGCAAACATGGCACCTGTATCATTGATCTAGCACTTGTCTCTGCGTTTTGTTTATTTGCTAAGTAGAATCCCACATGTATCGGTATTTATAAGCTTATCAACTTGATATGTGCCCTTGCCCATGAAATATAATCGATGAGGCTAGAGGATTATGGAGTTTGGCGCTTGCGCTTTGGTGATCTGTGGCTTGACTCATGGTTTGGCTCATAGCTTGGCTCATGGACTGGCTTTCTGTGTCAAATTGTGAATTGGGCCTGTGGGCTCTTCCAAATTTTGAATAAAGTCATAAGACCTGAGAGGCTTGTATACTTAGGCATATGCAATTGATATATGGTATTAGCATAGGATTAGAAGAACACACCCCTTTTTTTTTATTTGGTAAAAATTACAATTGCAAATCTAAAAAGACAAAAACTAGGGTTTTAGAAAAATGATAATAATTATTGTGTTTTTTGGAATGCAGGTTAAGAAGGAATAGCCAAAGGATTTCTGGGAAAAATGACCCATTAAAGCTATCAAGACTTGATGGGAAATTTAGAGGTCAAGATATTGGCAAACACTCAAAGGGATTTGATAATTTCAACATAAATATGTTGAAAACTCTCTCAAAATGTACTCGAAAAATTGAGCGTTAACAACTAGCTCCAATTGGGATGGAGTCCTCCCTGCAAGGCTCCAAGAAACTAGTAGTTCCAGTCGCCTTTACCATTGGGCTATGGAATCATCTAGCTTGTGCAACTGATCCTTTGAAAACCTTCAAAAACTGTCATTATCCTAACACATTGACTGCTACTTCTGCTGCAAACTGGAAGAAAATAAATGCTCAGGAAAAGAGCTTATTCATTGCACTACCCTACTCTAACCAAGTCTGCAATTTGATTAAGTAAAGGATGACTTATATAACAGCCATCCAAGCAACTTCAATACTGAAATAATCTCATCTATACCATCAATCAATAGATGATGTCTAAAATATAATAGCAGTAATAAAAACTTGTTTAGGAAACCATACTCACTCAGAAACATTGGTGAGCTAAGGAAATCTGAAATTTTCAAGTTCTCTAAAATGTATGATTCCATGAAGGCTACCACCAGATCTTTGAAACTAAGCTCAGAAAGGTATTGATCTATGGAAAACACCTGCACATCTATGACAACCTCTTTGTTGGGAGACTGATGAATTTCTTGTTCTCTTGAGAGCAAGTTGTGATCATCAAAAATGGTAGTCTTTCCCTCTTCAGAATAATGATCATAATATGATGACAAAGAAGTTTCTAAATCACAAGGACTATGACCAGCTAGAAACATGTAGTTGTCAATGCATTCATCAACTATTTCATTTTCAAGAATTTGACATGCATACCAGTGCATTGAAACATTTGCAAACACTGAAGAATCCGATTCACAATCGGAAATAAACTCATCTACTTGATGTTGTTCCAAAATTGCTTCACGTCCATAACCTTCCTGTTCAAAATCTAAACCATACTGACATTTTCCTTGTTCATGTGCATGCATATTTTCAAAACAATCTCGATCTCGGATCCCCCTCGAGGCACGGATGTTCTCCTCCACTCCTTCTGCATCCTCAAACAATTGTCTTAAGGATGAAGACTTCCTTTCTAACAGGAGAAGGGAAATCTTTGAATGCAAACCCATAACATAATATACCATGGCTGCAGTCTTTGTAGGTCGGATCTCCAAAGGCATATCATGATAAATGTTGTATAACCTTCTATTGAAGATAGGCAAAGCTTCGTCCTCATTTCTCTTCAAAGCATAAAAATCAGCGAAATACAAATCAAGAGATTTGTTCTCACTCCAATGCTTCAAAAAACTATTAGACAACTTGATCCAAGAACCAATGGAATCAGCTCTCAGACCTTTAAACCATATAGAATCATCTTTGAACAAAGACTTAGAGAACAATCTCATGATCACATCATCATTAACAATCTCAAATTGATCAACAAAATTCTTAAAGGCCCCTAAATGACCCTCAGCAAAGACATGATCCTCTCTAGAAAATCGGGGAAGATACTCAAGGCAGTTAAGAGGATAAGGATGAAGGAGATAGGGCAGCCTTAAAGGCTTGAACATATTCATTCTGATTTTAGTTTGAAAAGTAGTGAGTTGATCACGAAAGTTAACAGGTTGATGACAAAGTTCAGAAGTTAAGGCAAAAGGTGTTGAAGTCTGAGTAGGTTTTGAATCAATTACAACCTCCACAAAGTCATAGGAACGATCTAATTCAGGAGAAATTGGAATGCAGAACTCATCTTTAGGAATAGGATATGATGAGAATATAGGATCAACATCAACAACATAAGGCTGCAAGATTTCCTCTTCTAAGGTTGGATATATGAAGGTAGGTTGACAATCATCGGAATAAAAAAAACAGAAAATAATCCTTTTGACATGTGAAGGGAAAAGCATGAAAAATATAATAAAGAATAGAAAAAGTTCATGTAGAATACTAATGAACTGATACCTGGATTTAGAATTCAGCCCCTTCATCTTTCTGTCAACTGGATCCTCCCCAGTGGAGTCTTTAATCGTGGAGTCACCAGGCAGATTGCTACATTCAATTCTACATCCTTCCTTTGTCTGCCATCAAAGTCGGATCTATGTCATTCTCCCAGGGAAAATATCTTCACTTCCGTTCCCCGATAGCGGCGCCAAAATGTTAGCGCTATAAGTTGCTCTTGGACTGCTCAAGTGCAAGCCTAGCACATCATAAATAAAAATGGTTGATTGGATAATTTGGGTTTTTAGGTTTTGTGAGTGGGGCAGGGAAGGTAGTCCATTGGGAATGGAGTCAAATGATCATGCAAATAATATGAGTGTTCGGCAATGGAAATCAATGGAACAGAGGTGAGGTAGAAAATGTTTACAGAGAGAAGGATTCATAAGTGTATGACAACAGAATAGAGAGAAAACATATCAAAATACAAAGAGAACTTAGCAAAGAGTGAGTTCCTTGTATAAATCAATGGAAAGACACTGTTGGGACAGAGCATCTAACAAAGGATGAGTTATGGGCCTTCAGTTCTCTGCAAGAAACAATCTGTAACTAGTCCTACAACAGAGAATCTAACAAAAAGGATGAATTCCATTCCAAAAACAGTTACAAATCGAGAAGGAATGATAAGAAGATCATATGAAATGGTATTGAAACTAATAAATAGACAAACTCTGTAAACAACATCACGAGAATCTCTGATCTAAAAAAACCATGCCTCTGCACTATTTTATTAAACTTAAAATGAAAGCTACAACCAAACAGAGCACTACTCATGTGCCTCGCCCTCTCTGTCTATAGCCCTTTACATGTACATATATAGAGAGAGATGCCCTTAGCCCTCAAGACTCGAGTCATCAATCTTTGTCTCTAAAAATAGAATAATTGTTACAAGGACTGACACATGTAAACACTAACTAATTCCTAGGAACTAGTTAAACAAAAAACATTGTAAGTAGAAAGATCTTGCTCGAATTGTCTTGAGTACCAAAGATGTTGCCTGAAAATTGGAAAACTCTGCCACCTTTTAATGCCCTCTATAATTGATCTTTTGGTAGCACCCAAAAATTCCATAGCACACCACTGATTTCGTAGCACCCAAATGTTCATGATGAACCACTTGTATTTCATGGTTTTGCATTTCATTGGCTGCATGTGATGTGTTAGATTATGTATCTTCGAGAAACAAATCACCTGTTTCTAAAATGGGAACTTCCTCATGCTGATTTGTACTGGCTTTGATCTTTCAAAACATCAAGCCTCTGCATTGATTTGCAATTGGAAACTGCTTGAGCATGTCCCAAGGCCTGATGGCTGCACTTTGCAACTGAACGTTAACCCCTATTGTGTTGCTTGCAGGTGTTTGTTTCAAACTTTTATCCCAAGTGCTCGATAATTGGTGTTAATACAGATCAAGTCTCATTCATAACACTTTCATTAAGAATGGGGTTTCCATCCTCTAGTACTTTCTCGTTCACCTGGGACCTCTGTCTCCAGTCAAGTGAGTCCCATGAATTGCCATTCATGGGCTTTATGATGCTCTTCTTTAGTTCTGTTATCTTTGTCTCTACCATTTATATGAAATAAGGGTACTGAACCACCAGGACCGGAATGTTTTGTTCCTTCTTTAGACAATTGTCGATCCACAAAGTAGACCACCAAATTCATGGTATACCAAGCAACAACAACATCCATTGTGTAGTATTTACAAGAAGCTGCAATCAAAAGGATTAAAATAACAGCCACCAACCAAGCTATTTGTTTAATCCACCTTTTGTTCCATACTCCTGATACGTTAGTACAAAAACCAATGTGAAGATCATATGTACTGAAAAAATCAATTCTCCACAACCAGAGATCACTCCACGTGGAAAATTAATCAATAGTACTTCAAGTATACCAACAGGATGAGGAAGACGAGCAAGTTTAGACCCCTCATGACAGTGATAATTAGGACTAGGCAGTAATATATTCGTTATCTTGCCCAAGTTCTGGAAGAAGCAGAAATCCAACATCTTGAAGAGTGTCCCTAGGATGATGTAAATAATGAACTCCTCGAGCAGTTAATCCATAGACTATTTGCAAAAATCCTGGCACTTGTTGTATAATGGTAAACATCGAACATCAATGCCTGAACCTAGTAGCCGAAAACAAATCGACACCTGCAATCACTCAACACCAACAACTCATTTGTCTGCTTGGCATGTTGGTGAAACGAGACCCTTGATATTTACAAAGATGGCACTTGTATCATCGATCTGGCACTTGTCTCTGCATTTTGTTTATTTGTTGACTATAATCCCACATGTATCAGGATTTAGAATCTTATCAACTTGATATGCACCCATGCCCATGACATATAATCGATGAGGTGAGAGGAGTATGGATTTTGACGCTTGCGCTTTGGTGATTTGTGGCTTGACTCATGGTTTGGCTCATAGCTTGACTCGTGGACTGGCTTTGTGTGTCAACTTGTGAATTGGGCCTATGGGCTATTCCAAATTTTTAGTAAAGTCATAAGACCCAAGAGGCCTGTAGACTTAGGAATATGCAATTTATATATGGTATTAGCATAGGATTGGAAGAACACGCCCTTTTTTTTTTATTTGGTAAAAATTACAATTGCAAATCTAAAATGACAAAAACTAGGATTTTAGAAAAATGATAATAATTATTATGTTTTTTGGAATGCAGGTTAAGAAGGCATAACCAAAGTATTTATGGGAAAAATGACCCATTAAAGCTATCAAGACTTGATGGGAAATTTAGAGGTCAAGATATTGGCAAACACTCAAAGGGATTTGTTAATTTCAACATAAATATGTTGAAAACGCTCTCAAAATGTACTGGAAAAATTGAGCGCTAACACCTACAGTTAAATCTGACGGGAAAATTGTCGCCTTCTTCATATTCAATCAAATTATCACCAGATTCGGTATCCCAAGTGAGATTGTCGCTGATCATGGCAGACACTTTCAGAATGAAATGATGGAAGAACTAGCATCCAAGTTGGGGTTTAAGCATGGTCATTCTTCCCCTTACTACCCCCAGGAAAATGGACAGGTAGAGGCCATCAACAAGTCTCTCAAGACCATTTTGCAAAAAACTGTCAGCCAGAACAAATCTGATTGACATTTTATGCTATATCCCGCACTTTGGGCATACCAAATCTTGGTGAATACTTCCACCGGATTTTCTCCTTTCCAATTAGTACACAGTGTGGAGTCAATATTACCTATTGAATGTGAAATCCATTCTCTTTTATTGGCAGTCGCACTCCTCCCTCACGCTTATGATCTCGAGTGACGCCTCGTACACCTAGAGAGCCTTGACAAGCAATGTCGAGACGCCTCTACGGCTATCAAAGAAAATAAAATACGTGTCAAGGTCCAATATGATAAGTCTGTCTGTCCTCAGTTGTACGCTAAGGGTGACTTGGTCCTTTTATATGATCAAGCCAAAGAACCGTTGGGGGAAGGAAAGTTCAAACCCATGTGGCACGGTCACTATATCATGCGACGTGTTTTAGAAAATGGATCCTATGAATTAGAAGATTATCAAGGGAACATGTTGGTCGAGCCTAGGAATGGGCTCTACTTGAAAAGATATTATGCTTGAACCCCAAGCTTGGGTGTAACTCTTTGTATACTAATGTAATTTAGTGTATATATCTTTTCCATTTATTTTTTGTCTTCGGCTTGCCTATCGAGTTTTCTGTTGGTTAGCAGATGTCAATGGAGTCTTCAGTCTACTTAGGATTTGTAGACGGATTCAGTCGTCATACATGGAACATGGCTTCCATTGCTTGGGTGGTTTACTCGCCCGAGGTTCTACTAGTATCTTCAGGTGGTGTATGCCTAGGGCCATCCACGAATAATGTGGCCGAATATAGCATCGTTATAGAAATTTTTCACGATGCCATTTCACATGGTATTCTCTCTTTGGAGGTTCATCTGGATTCCCAGTTATTATTATGTTAGTTGAACGGTAGTTACCGTGTGCGGGATCCTACATTACTCCGACGATTCCTTTGGGTACGCCTTTTAGAACAACAATTTGATTTTATTACTTCTCATGACATACCTAGGAGTTCTAATTATGTATCTAATGCTTATGCTAATTTATTTTTAGATTGGCATTTGTCACATAACTAAAGCAAAGAAAACATTTTCATCAATGTACACGTTATAATATAAGTAAAGCCAAAGAACCATGTTTTATATATATTTCAAAAAATATGATGTTTATAGTACAAAATTGGGGCCAACACCCTCAACACACATATACAACCGATAATAAAAAATCCATGAAATTTATGCCTGTGGTGTCGGATGTGTGTCATGATAATAAACTATGATGTTTATGAGAAGCCGAAAGAGTCACACCCAAGCTCTCAGCATGCCAACCACCTGTCATTGCATGGCCTCTCGCAGATACTCTACCTAAACCATCAAAATCCTATGTGTCAAATGAGACAGGTTTCCCTACACGTTTTGAAGGACTATCTCTACTTCTCCTCTTGCCGCCTCATCTCCTTGGTTCCTCCGACGATGTCGTGGAAGCCCGTCCAGTCCTCGCGGACCTACGTCTGCGTCACACACTTGTCTAGTTAGTAATTAAACATAATCCAAAAATATTTTTGTTTTCCTATAAAAAAATACAACAAAATGAAATATTTAAAAACTTTGACATACTTATTTCCCTGTAGGTAGTCCCTGGTGGCAATGGCATGTCAGGGTCCCCTATGAAGTCAATCCCTGCATAGGGGTAGTCATCCAGAGAAATGATATGCCATCTCCACCAGTAAAAGATATCATTGTTGTAGGGTGTGGGCACCCTACCTCCCTCATGTCGTCTCATCACCTCAGTCCACCGTGCCATGGATGGATCACTAGGTCCTCGAGGAATGATCTCAACTCTATATCCCAAACCTATAAACTGCTCAAAGAAAAATCTACATAAGGTAGATGCAAACCCGAAGTTCCTCTTGTCACCCTATTTGCATTCTGTCAATTGGCTCTTCATATTAGCCAGTAGTGAGGTGCACCAATCATACATCGTGGGTCTCAAACACTCTACAGAGTAGAACATAAGCGGCCTTGATTCCTGGTGCAACGAAGTTGATCTTGTGATCCGGGTCAAAATGAGGACAATAATCTTGAGGCTTAGATTGTTTATCGCTCGGATGGGGAGTTAACTCTCGACCTTCTTGGTCCTTGCTATACAATGAACGTTTATGTACTCTTCTATATTCATACCGCTCCCATATCCCCAGGCTTTGAGGTTCACCACCTCACCCTGACGCGACAACTCCGTCAAGAAATATATATCCTCGACTTCAATCCTTAATAGTTGCCCATCAAGGTTGAAACTCTCACTGTCTGGATCCTAGTAATCCATGAGCAACTGTAGCAACCTCACTTGGGCCCTCATCCCTTTGAGTGCCCAAAAATTATACAACCCATATCTTTTCAAGGCCATTTGGGCCCCTATATCTCTTTCCATAGCAACATCTACCTTCTCATGTTCCCTTTCCCTCCATTCTAGCACTATCCTGCTAGAGAAACATCACTTTTTGAGTTAGCAACCATCAAAAACTTTGTTTACGGATATGTACGTGGGATGATACATTCACAGTCATGTATAGGGTTAAGTATACATTGGGTTTATTTTAGACAGCCGCATATAATCACGCGTATATGTGACCCGATGAATGGTAGCCCGCGTACACCTAAAACTCTAATTTGTGCCTTAAATAACTTTAAAAATGAAACCTAAATAGAAAATTCAATCCACTAGAAAGGAAGAGGAGGGGAAGAGGAATTACCTGGTCCAAACGGTCACTAATTCCATCACTCGAAGCTCCCGCAATCACTAGTTGAAGATCAGAGGTAATTTGGTCCAAAATTCACTATTTGGGTAAAAAAGTCAAATGACATAGTAAAATTTGGTTTTTGTTACTATTTATAGTCGTTTTTACCCACTTTACATAGTTTCATATCGTATTTTCTCCTAATGGACTAATATAGTAGTGTATTGAGTTGGTTTTTGTATTTTTCGCCAGGGATTCTTGCGGTTTTTAGCGTTATGTTGACCGTTCATAACTACGGACATGTATTTTTGCTACCCAACATATAGGATAGGTATCCATTCCATCATACACATTTTCATTGTCCTATAATAGTCACTCATATGCCTTAGGAATGAACCCATTTTTTAGTGATGCAAAACCCTCCATCTGCTACATAGCGTGTCGTTATCAAATGGTAGAGACTTACCAAACATTGGTATCGTAGTTAGATCCCCTGCTCCATTTTGGTGCCCATGTAGAGATTTTTTCCGTAGGACCGGGAGTCCCTTACAACTAATACATGAATTTATGATGAGCCTCATTTCTCACTCATAAACATGATGACCTATACCTAGAGGACTCTCAGGCGAGTTTGATTTAAGCTCTTTTCTGACTCGTTTTAAAAAAGCGAAAAGATTGTCGAGTGAACTTGTCTCTTTCACACTAGTAAATTGGATTTGAAAGGACGCCTATTTTGTACAATTTTATCCCTTTTTCAAACCAAGTAGACGAATATTATGAAAAATGATACTTTTTGGCGTTAAGTTGTGATTGCATCTCATGCCCTTGCTTGTAGTATTGAGCCTATGTCTGGTTCTCTCTTTGTGTTACAAACCATTTTTCCTCATCATTTTTTCATCCTCAACCAAGTAGAGCCTCGTTTATATCCTTTTCAACTTGACACCCTATACCCAGAAAGGAACATTCCCCCGAGTGTCCATCTCCCGCATGCACCTCCTTGCATTGAGCATAGGCATGTTCCACTACTGGAACCAGTTTTTCTTACTTGTGACACTCGTTTCCTCCTCTATATCATAGCATACATTTGACTATGAAAAAATAGAAAAAGACGGGCAAGAAGGGAGTATTATCTTATATTGGTAGCAGTTGTGTCGCCTTTGAATAGAGCACAAAATTATTGAGTCCACTTGTCATCATAATTTTGGGTTTAGCATGGCCTTAGGAAGTTGAGCTTGTTACAAAGAGTTTACTCCCCCGACTGGTTACTCTTCCAGTCCCTATGGAGAGTTTGATTGATGCCTCCTACATCTCATGGTTTCATCATTGATTCTATGCTGCCAGAGTCTTCCATATGTCTCATGCTCTAGTTCAAAGGATGTCTATCAACTTGTGTCGTCCATTCCTCAGAACTCTTGACTTTGCTTGTCGTCCATACCCTCAGTTTGTCTTAGAATCACATGAATTTGTAGTCTTATTACGCACCATGGTCCTACTTTCCTCATTGGTAGGTAACCTTGAACCCAGCACTCGACATTTCATAATTGGTCGTTGATTGGGTGGTTTCCCTTATTTTCGACGGCAAGAAATATATTCACACATTGGGATTTGTGCAGTGTCTTGGATGTCATTATCCTTATTGGTGGTTTCCTCGCCTTTGTCAGCATTTTTCCTCATTGGTTGTTATTTATAGGGTCTTTTTCGTGTACCGCTTGCACTTGGCACACGCGAAATACGCACAAGGTCATTGGTTCAAGAACATGTTCTTTGTCTGATTTCCTCCAAATCATCAAGCTCCTGCTTTGTACCTTATGTTGAATGATAAGAGATGCCTTAATGTTCTCCTTTCAGTGGGTCTCCTTCCATCGACTTCAACTCATCTATTCTGAAAATGAGACCTAGATTCCTATGAGTACCTAGAGGCTTGCATTCATTAGTGGCAGGTTCTCTCACCATCGAAAGTTGGGAATACATCAATTTCTCTTGATCGACGGATTATTCAAGTGTTCAACCCTGACTCCCTTATTCACACTTGTAAGAATGTACTTGGTTCCTTGATACCTACTTTCATCATCGATAGGTTGTCTCGTGTTTGTTAACGGTATACCTCAATGACCGGTAATCAAACGAAGTCTCATTATGTTCGACCTAAACTCATTTATTCACACGATGTAGAATTTCACCTTTGGCGGATTATGTAGAAGACTTGAAGACATCAGTTTGTAGTCACATCTTTCATGAGCTGGTGCTACCTTTTCATTAGAATAGTACCTGTGTGACTTCAGTGATCATGGGAGATCAGATTGTACACCATTGTATACAAATATCTTCAGATTGATTTTGAGATTGATTTTACTAGGCCTTATTAGTGACTATAACAGCCTTTGGCATGTAACCGCATTTTCATTTTCCTGTTCATGGCCATGGGCAGTTGTTTGGTATATTTTCACATGGATCTGCAGTGTAATTCAAATTGGCAGCCATGTATGCAAAGTCAGTACAAATTTTAATGAGAAACTAGTTCTTCCAGCTGGGTCCCCATTAGTCCACTTCTGGGTTTTTATAATGTATTTTGGCCATCGCAGATGCTCCTTTGACCTCACACATTAGGGGGCATCTATTATAGAAATATTTGCCTCACCCCATGCAATCTTGCACAGAAGGCCTTTTTCCATTTCCCTATGTGGACTTGATTTTTACAAATCCCATAGCTAAAAATATAATTTTTCCACATATACGCACCTTGCCTACTATACACCATGAGTATATGCAGGTTGCACCAATACATCCAGTGTACATCGGGAAATGTGCCCAAAATTGAAAAATGGTGTCGGGTTTCCATGTCACGTCATGAGATCAATGATCCTTGGCCTTCCATATACTAGAAATGTTTCGAATCGGCCCTTCAGTTCCACTTCAAGGCTATAAATGGGCCAAATCCAAGCTATTGAAAAGAGGAGAAAGAATTCAACTTTGAGAGAAAAGTTACTCTGGAGGAATTATTCACTTCACATTGAGTATGCATCCCTTTATCCTTTAAGTTTGAACACATTGTTCAACCCCCGAGCTCTTCGCTTATTGATTGAGAACGTCATTGTCTCTCTTACATGAGCTTGCCTTTGGTGGAGGATATAAGTGGTGGAGGCCCAGCTAGAAGGAACTTAGTTTCTCAATTCCGAACCATGCCAACACGAAAGTCTGTAACTCATTCACTTATGTTGATTATATCTTAATAGAAATACTATTTTCTCGTCCAACTAACATCTTGAAAATATTTGAATTATTATTCCATGGGTGTATTTGTTATGAATGTTGATGGATTACACTATTGAATGTGATAACATCATATATTATCACCATATGCTTGCATTGCTTGGTTGTTGAGGACTTCATCAACAGGTATATTGCTTTGGGTCAAGTGCTCAACGGTGGACTTCATCGAACGTTTGGACAAGGTAGGACTTTTATCTTGTCTTGCTAGCATATTTGTTTATATAGCATACTTGAGAGTAGAGTTGATTTCTACAGTCATTTCCATCTGTTGTAGTTTACCCCTAGCCATAGAGATATTTTCCTCGTAACAATAGCTAGAAATGGTAGATGAACAAACATATAACTAGACAACACCACAACAATACCAAAACGATGCCAAAATAATACCAGAAAGAACACTTTGATTACTGAAAGCAATGTTCACTTGCCTCTTTGAGGGGGAAACCTCTAGAAGAGCAGATCTCTATTACAATAATATCCAAGAAAATCATTTTCATACCCTTGAATCCTATTTATACTAAATATGTCTATCAAAAGAACCATCTAGAGGAATATCCTTCTAGAAGTGAAAGCTTCTATTAGGTCTTCTTATATTGGAATTATTCTTCCTTATTGCTAGGCATTATTAATATTGACCTTTATTACATGGAAATATATTATTCTACCTACGTGAGGGGTTAGGTCCCTAACAGTTTCTTTCTTTGAAAAAAAGTTATACAAAGAGGAATAAGATATCCTTGTTGAGAGTTAAACCCTTATAAAACCCAACAACACTCCTTCCAAGTCATCTAGCTAAAATCTTAGATGAACTAGGGTTTGAAGTTTCTGTAGGGGTGTAAACCCTCTTACTTCCTAGAGAAATAAACCTTAGCTAAGCCTTGCAACAAGGGTGTAATTCCTCTTACTTCCTGTTGTAATCCTTATACACTTCAATAGAAAAATAAATAAACCTTGGTGGAGGGTGTGAGTCCTTTTAATATTCCTAGGGTTTAAGATATATTTCTTAAATTTAACAAGTAAAATGACAATAAATTGTAGAAATAATCACCAAAATACAAGAGATAGCATGCAATAACCCCTTGCTACCAAGATACCATACACAAATTTCTGAATAAATACCACCAAGAAAAGTTGCTAGCCTTTAGAACTCCAAACAACATGTATTTCATCCATTTCACAAGAGAGAGAGAGAGAGAGAGAGAGAGAGCGAGAGAATGAATTGTCCAAAGAGGCCGAAATTTCACTCCAAGAGAGAAGTATCAAGTGATGAGTTATGATCCAAATGAAAATGACTTGCCTCATATTTATATGAGGAAACCCAAGTCATAGTTTATCCACTTTACAATTAAATCCATGATTTTAGGATAAAACCTAAGTTACAAAGCTTAATTAGCAAATAGTTTTTCTTTTTTCCCCACATAGGCTACAAAATGACCAAAATAATAAAATGATGGGACACTATCTCATAAAACTCTCCTCCAAACAAGCATGTGTGAATATGATCCTCCCAAAGACAATACGTCATGCTAGGAAGGTGCCACATCATCCCCATATCAAGCAAGAAGGTGGGGCTTCAAGCCCACAACACCACCAAGTGCACCCAAAGGCCAAACATCCTCCTAAAAGTGTGACGTCAATCTCTCCAAGAGGGACGTTGTGGAATAGTAAGGTGGCATCCCCCTCTCTTCATGGTTCTAGGTATTGATTATGTTCTAGGGACATCTCTTAAGGTGTAACGTTCATCATCTTGGGCCTCCAATGAGTGGCGCACAATTTCCATCCAAAGGTATTTCAAGCCCCTATGAAGGTCCAAGTGACCTAGTCCCTTCATGAATGTCTTCCAGCAGGAAAGATCCTACAAAGACAAGCAAATACACCCTCCAATGGTCCACAAGTCACATGTATCATGCCAAGTAAGTCACATTTAATAAAAGAACCACCCAAACATGTGCATTAAATCCCCCCTTTTCAAGCTAAACAAATGTTCAAATACCTTATAAAATTTTACAAATTTAGGTATGGGAGGGTTTTCATGCTGCCCTATTGGGTAGGCCAATCCCCAAATCAAGGAATGTTTCCCAAGAAGACCCTCTCTAGGCCATGTAGTGAATATGAGGTGGATGGGTTTATAAATTTTGGGCATGGGTTTCCTGACATATCAAGGGCTCATATTGTCTCATCTATGAGTGCCTTTGTGGAGGGTGTGTTGCATCCCTTTGTTTGCAATGCATCATTTTTACAAGACCTTTATTTGTCTTCCATTTTTTATGGTCCGAACATTGAGTGCTATGTGCAAGGAAATAAGAGGAGGATACTACTAAATAGTTGTTATCTGAGCATAGAACAAAGGTAAAAAAGGAAAAAAAAAA
>JZKD02S2333845.1:315929-357890 GCA_000966675.3 Picea glauca
TGTGTGATTTTATTTTATTGTTCTCTATTTTCCACATTTTATCTATTTCATGCACAAGCAGAAAATCAGTTACTAAATATTCTGAAATCTAAAGGAATTTAATATTCATAATGTAGATTTTAGTTTTTCTTATCAAATATGTTGTGACGAACTATTCTAGTGGAATATCCACGACAATTTAAAGTTCATATTAGTATCAGAGAAGGTTTTATTTTGGATTTTTTTGGATGTTGTAGGGTATAGGAATCAGTTGAAAGAGAAGTCGTAGAAACCCTAGTCATGGCTGACGAGTCTTTTCATAACAACCCTCGAGATCCAACATAAGAGAGATTTGAGAGGTTGGAAGAAAAACTGGCCGATATCAACTGCAATATGAACCTCCTCATGAAGGCTCTAGCAAGAAATCTTCGATCGTTCAGAGACGATGGAGGCTCTAACTCAAATATTTGATCAAAGGTAAAATTGAGAGATCAGGAAGACCTGGGAAAGCATGCATAGAAAGAACCTGAGAAATATTAGGTGAGTTCGAGTGTCGTTAACCCTTCACAGTCCCTATTCAAGATGGAAGAAAAAGTGGACATAAATCCATACCAATATGAGATCGATGCATTAAAACTGAATCATTTGTTGCAGCAACTAAAACTTTATTTTAGCATTCACCCTATAGATGAAAAGAAAAATATTTCATTTGATAGATTGAAGTTAGAGGGCCATCCTTTAACTTGGTGGGAAATCCATATAGAAACACTTAGGCTGGAGGGTGATCCACTAGTAACTATATGGGAGGACTTAAAAACCTTCATCAAGTCCCAATTCTACCCTATCGGGTAGGTAGAATACCAATGGATCTGATGGCACTACTTCAGAGAGAGGCAAGGGTAGAGTGTTGACTGAGATTATTTTTGGAACGAAATGAAAGTAGAGAAATTACAACGAAATAGTTATGAAAAATTCCAGAAACAAAGAAATACAACAATACTTGATTTCTATTAATGAAAGAATTGTAAAGAGACTATAAAAATATGGAGTGCAAGACTTACTAGAATGGTGACAACTTTATCTCTAAGAAGAGATGTGATGGCTACACTCATTTGCAAGAAGATGATTGCAATGAGGTTCTGAAGGCCTTTTTATGATAAAAATGAATGCCAAAACCCTAGACATCCAAAAACCTAACCCTAGGAGATGAAACGCCAAAAGTCACGTGGGCCCCGTTTGGGTAAGTTAGTACATTAACTTCCTGGTGTTGTAACTTTTTCATACGATCTCCGTTTTAGGTGTGTGATAGCCTGTTGGAAAGGTATTTTCGAGAACTATGCATTATGTTGTCAAAATTTGACCATGTCTATAATTTTACTATGGAACACTAAGAAAACATTATTTATGGCCCCAAAACAACCTTGGAAGTACAGAAATATGTGCTGACATGAAAACATATCAAATAAGTTAGTTGAATTAGGTGGGAGGGCACCAATATCTACCTGGAAGATGTGTAGGGATTGATACAACCTCACAAGTGTAGAACCCACAATTATAAATAAGTACATAAGAACGTGCTAAACTAAAAACTGATAAGAGGAGCCAGTTGGAAGAGGTGGGTGGCCACCAATATCCACCTGGATTAGTCCTCACCCCTTAGGAATCAATGGTATCCATTGCGTTGAGTGCCCAAGGAACAGGGGAAATCATTTTATGAATATGAATCTTGGTGAGCTACGTGCCTTATTGGAGAAGTTGTGTTGTTTGGTCTGTGGAAAACGATCACAAACCTGTTGTTGGCGAGGTTGAATCTGTTCCACCAAATATGTTGTCTCTGGGTTTGATGGGGCATTATGTGGGCACCATTGTAGGTGAAGAAACAATATTTTCTTTCTCTTCGACAATTTGTTTCTGTTGGATAGAAGGTGTTGAGGTTGCAGTGGTTGTAGTGGTCTTTAGTGTATCCTTTGAACAGAGTGTGAAGAGGATGAATTTTGCAGTAGGAGAGATTACCTTACGACATTTTTTCGGGGGAGTAGTAGTCAGAACTACCTTTGGTATCCTATAGTGCTGACCTCCCAGAGTGATAATGACACTATGGGGCCTAGACTCATAGAAAACATGACGTTTCCACATATATGTTTGGCCCATAATAACATCACAGACATCAAGAGGGGAAACATCACACACTACCTCATCCTTGAAGGGATGGATGCCATATGACAGGCGACACTACTGGCTGACACGAAGATCTCATCCCTGGTGAAGCCAACTGATGTTCTATGGTTGTGGGTGTGGTGTTGTTAACAACCCCAACTGTTTGATGACCTTAGCTGAGATGAGGTTCTTTTGGCTGTCATTATCAACAATGAAATGCAATGGGGTCCCCTTCACCCACATATGTGAATGGAAGAGGCGATCCCCCTCTTCAAGATCTACTGGTTCTTCTGGTTGAATTATTGTGGTCACGACAGTAACAATGGGGTCTGCGTTGATGATCTATTTGTTTTCAATATTTTCTGTATCTCATTCCAAATCAGGGTTCAGCTCCATGTCTTTGACCACAGACACCAATGATTGTTTCGAGCGACATTCATTGGTGTTGTGTCAGGGGATTTTGTGGAAGTCACACCACTTTCCAGTGTCATTCTTCGTCTTTCCTTTACCTTTCTTGTCATGTTTCTTGGATTGGTTGTCTAGAGGCTGTTGGTTAAGGCCATCTTTATCGTGCTTTGGTTGTTGCAGATTTGCAGACCCAAATTCCCATATTTTATGGTGCCTAAATTTCTACTTGATTTTGATAGCATATTGATAGGAAACTCCCAATGATGAGATGTTTAGGAAATCCATTTCAGTTTGGATGTACCTATGCAGAGCCCCACGATATTTTAAAACCAGATGTCACTTAGAGTCTTTGATACCTATATTGGTTCACAAGGTATGGAAAGTATTTGTGAACTCCGACATTGTTTGTCTCTTCTCTTGCCACAGTGTGGTCCATCTCATGTACTAGTATTCATAGTTATCAAAATGATAGAACCGTTCTTTGACCACATCCACAAAAAAATCCTAAGTGGGCTCGACCCCATATATTGGATATTCCTCTGTGGAAATTTGATCCCATTAAGTTTCTCACCAATGTTTGACATGGGGGAGAGCCTTAAGGAGTGCGAAGGTGATCTTTTCCCTGTTGGAAAAGTTTTGAACAGATAAATAACCTTCTAATAGATTTAACCATTTTTCTAGGGAATCCACATCTATCTGACCTTCAAATATGGGAATATAAAATTTAACTTGTACCTTGAAGGGAGATGTTCCTCCAAAATGGTCGCTTGATGAAGATGTTCCTATTGCTATCAGTAGGCGTTGAAGGATATGTGAAAAATTCTCCATCACTTCGTCCCTCTATCGCATGAGAGCTTGCTAAAGAAATCGACTAATAGAATCTTCTGCTCTGCCATTTTTATTTTATGCTACTATCGAGGGTTTCTTTGTCATGCGAGAGTGATTGTCCTCAAGAGAGACAAAATCGAGACCCAACTTCCTATACTCGAACCTCGTCGGGGACATGTGCTAAAAAATGATCAAGAGTAGCCTGCTCTGATATCACTGATCGAGATTATTTTCAGAACGAAATGAAAGCAGATAAATTAAAATGAAATACTTATGAAAACTTCCATAAATAGAGAAATACAACAATACTTGATTTCTATTAATGAAAGAATTGTAAAGAGACTGTAAAAATAAAGAGTGTAAGACTCACTAGAATGGTGAAAGATTTATCTTTTAGAAGAGATGTGATGGATACGCTCATTCGCAAGAAGATGATTACAATGAGGCTCTGAAGGCCTTTTTATGATAAACATGAATTCCAAAACCCTAGATATCCAAAAAACTAATCCTAGGAGATGAAACACCAAAAGTCATGTGGGCCCCGTTTGGGTAAGTTAGTACATTAACTTCCCGGGGTCGTAACTTTTGCATATGATCTTTCTTTTAGGCGCAAGATATCCCGCTGGAAAGGTATTTTCATGAACTACGCATTATGCTGTCAAAACCTGACTCCTTCTACAGTTTGACTATGGCACACCAAGAAAACACTATTTAGGGCCCCAAAACGGCCCTAGAAATACAAAAAATGTGCTGACATGAAAACATATAAAATAAGCCAATTGGATTAGGTGGGAGGCCACCAGTATCCCCCTGGAAGATGTGTAGGGATTCAGACAACCTCAAAAGTGTAGAACCCACAATTACAAAGAAGTACAGAAGAACACGTTGAACTAAAAACTGACAAGAGGAACTAGTTGGAAGAGGTGGGTGGCCACCAATATCGACATGGATCAAGTGTTCAAGAGTACACCACTAAGCTCATAAATATGGCCATCATGTTGTGTACCTCTCCCAAGAACCTAAATGCACTGCTCAAGAATCTAGGAATTTTACAAATTCATCTATGGAAGCAGGTGATGTTCTTCAAGCGAAGGACAATGAATGAGGCATTTGTACAAGCACAGTACCTGGAAAACATAGGCCAAAAGAATGGGCAGCCAAGTGGTTCTAAGAAGAAAGAGCACCAATAAGCTTCTACGGAGGGCAAGAAGAAGTGGAAAGGGGGGAAGGATAAGAAGATGAAAAAAATTGCACATCAGTCCAAGGATCCCATCAACCATTTCAACCATTGCAATATTGATGGCCACACTGAGGAAAAGTGTTGGAAACTACATCCAGAGTTGAACCCAAAGAGCTGGAAGAAGGAAGCAAAGAAAAAGAATCTTCTAGCCACAAACTCAAGCAATCAGGTTGAAATTAGCTTAGATGTGGATGAGAATATTGTCTGCACATCAATGCAAAAGGAGGTGAATCTAATTATCCTTCATCACCAGGAAGAGAAGGAGATGACCAAACTCTTCCACATCAAGATTCAGGTCAAGAAGACCAATATAGGTACTCTTTTCGATACTGGTTCACATGATAATATCATAGAAACAGATCTGGTCAATAAGCTTTGATTAGTTATTCATGATCATCCTAGCCCCTATCCATTGGTTTGGGTAAACAATGATGTAGATATCAAGGTAACAAAGCAATGCAACATTAAATTTGTTGTAAGTGATTATTTTATAGATGAAGTAAAATTGGACATAGTACCATTGGATGTATGCATAGTAGTGTTTGGAATCCCCTACATGTATATGAGGGATTCTATATTCATGTGGAGAACCAACTAGTATCTCCTCATCAAGGACGATAAATCCTTCATCATCAATGTGTAAAAAGGAAAATCAAAACTTTCACTAGTAAGTTCCAATAAAGCTAAGAAATTGATTAGTTCCAGCAAGAAATATGTTTTATTTTATCTAAGAGAAAATTAGTCTGGTGGAGAGTCATTAAAAGTAAATACATTCTTGGAAGGGCGTGATAAAGAGAAGAAACATCATTTGGGGGATTGTTTGCATTCATACAAAGGAGTATTCAAGTATCCTAAAGGGATACCACCTAAGAGGGAAGTGGAACACGAAATCCAATTATTTCCAAACTCCTCCTTGTTGAATATTGGGTTGTATAGATAGTATGTTCTAGAAGCAAACAAAGTAGAGAAGCAGTTGCAGTAGTTGTTGGCGAAATGTGTGATTTGATCAAGTACCACACCTTGTGGGTCATCCATCATAATTGTTCCCAAGAAGGATGGGACTTGAAGAATTTGTATCGATTACAGGGAATTGAACAAGATTACACTAAAGAATTGACACCCTCTGCCAAGGATTGATGATCTGTTGGACCAATTGCAACATGTCAAGTAATTCACTAATATGGATTTGAAATCAGGATATCACCAGGTACGAGTAAAAGAATAAGATACATGGAAGAATGCCTTCAAGACAAGGCAAGTTTTGTATGAGTGGTTGGTTATGTCATTTGGTTTATGTAATGCACTAGATACATTTATGAGACTAATGAATGATGTTTTACACCCTTATCTAGATTCATTTTCTATTGTCTATTTGGTTGATATATTGTTTTATAGTGCTACCTAGGAGGAACACATATCACATCTTATGTAGGTGTTAGAGACCCTGAAGAAGTACCGATTATTGGACAATATCAAGAAATGTGAGTTTGATCAATAATATTTGTTGTATCTGGGGTATGTGATTAGTGGAGGTGAGCTCAAGATAGATCCCACCAATATGGAGGCCATCATGAAATGGCCAGTACCTACAAATTTCACATAAGTTAAGAGTTTTTTTGGGGTATTAGAGTACTTGCGGAAGTTCATAGCCTTGTTTTGAGCAATACTGCACCACTCCACACAATACTAACGGGCATTAAAATTTTTCAGTGGTGGAAGAATTAGCATAAGTCCTTTGATGAGTTGAAATGAAAAATCATTCAAGCACCAAGGCTCACGCTACCAAACTTACATAATCCCTTCGAAGTGGAGACATATGCAAGTGGATATGCCATGGGAGCCATCCTGATGGAAGGAGGAAGGATTGTTTGCTATCATTCTTAAGTATTTCATGAGGGGGTACTCAATCACCCTACCTCCGATAAATATCTTTATGCCTTGGTACAAGCTGTCAAAAAGTGGAAGCACTATTTGATGGGAAAGTAGACCATCATCCAGATATATCACCAACCTCTCCAGTATTTGCAAGCCCAAAGTAAGCTACAAAAAACAAGGAATTACAAGTGGATGGGGTTCTTAAAACAATTCATTTGGTCATAAAGTATAAGAAGGGTAGCACAAACCATTTGGAAGACATGCTTTCACGAAAACCCACATCCAATATTGCAACTTTGGGAACTTTGATGCACATGGAGTCTTTTACCCATGATGCATATAGAGAGGCATACATAGAATATGAAGACTTCAAGGAGGTGTTTCAACAGCTACATGGCCAAATTCATATAGAAAAAGATGACAAAAAGGGTGACTATAATTTCCAGAATGGTATACTCTACAATCTCGACAAGCCTTGTGTTCCTAAAGGTGAATGATTGCAACTTATTAGAGAGGCTCACAACTCTAAAGTTTTGGGAAATTTTGGTGTTGGGAAGATAGTTGCCAACTTACAAAGGTATGTGTACTAACCCAAAATGCAAGAATATGTAGCATGGTATATTATAGGATGCATACATTTTTGTACCACCAAGCCCAATTACAGGAAGCACAGTCTATACCATCCCTTATCGATACCCACTAGACCTTGGAAAAACATTTCCATGTATTTTGTGGGTGGTTTACTGACCATGCGGAAGGGACATGACTATTTATTTGTGGCAGCTGATAGGTTCAACAAAATGTGCATTCTCATGCCTTGTAAAAAGATCGTCAAGGGAAAATAAGTAGCAAACTTGTTCTTTGAACAGGTCTGAGTGCACTTTGGGATACCAAGGGGCATACTATTAGATAGGGACACCAGATTTCTCAGTGCCTTATGGACTACATTGTGGGAGAAGATGGACACTAAGCTCAAGAGGTCTACAATATTCCATCCATAGGAAGATGGGTAGACAAAAGTATTCAACATGACTTTAGTGCAACTTTTGAGGGGTTACAATCAGAAGTGTCAGAAAACCTATGATGAAAATATGATCTATATACAACACTCTTATAACAGAGAAGTCCACACTTCTAATGGTAAGTCTCCTTTTCAAACTTTATTTGGGTATTTTCCACCTTCACCCTTAGATGTTGTATATGGACATCCAGGAGGAGTGAGGGAGGACCTCACATGAGATGCATTAAAAACATAATTTTTATTTGAGAAGATGAGGAAGATCCATTTACAAGTATAGGAGATGTTGAATGAGTCACAGGAAAAGTAAAACGATAGACATTACCAACTTAAAATAGAGAAATCATTGAGAGTAGGAGATAGAGTATGGTTACAATTGAATAAGGAAAGACTACAGGTTCCATGTAAGAAGATCAAGGCTCTACGATTTGGTCCTTTTGAGGTATTGGAAAAGGTGGGAGATAATGCTTATAGACTCAATATAACCCTATAAATGTGCATTTACTCAGTAGTGAATGTGGAGAATCTCAAACTCTATGAGCCCTTCATGTTGTATCAAGAGGAGGAGTAGGTCCTACCTTCCATAAAGGATTTAGCACCAGATGCTTAGGAAAAGTTGGTAGAGGACACAGTTTTGAAAAAGAGGTCTAGAAAAACAAGACACAGGCAAAATGACCTTTGGTAGATTGGGTTGAAAGGACAACTTCCAGGAAAATCAAAGTGGTACTCTAGGGAGAAGGTAGAGGAAAAGTTTTCTCACCTCATTCAATAAATATTTTGGGGACCAAAAGCCTCCCTAAATGGGGAGGTATGATCTAGATTGGATCATTATAATATTTGTCGTATACCAAAGTAATTTATGGGTGGAAAAAATGGAGGAATCAACTTGCAGGGATATTTTGGTGGTTGGTCCAAATTTGGAAATTTGGGTCCAAACAAATGTCTAAAATATCATGGGGCCATTTTTAGGCATCAAACGACACTTTTTAATGGTCCAAACCTTACTATGGAGAAATATTATTTATTCTACTTATTTATGGTCCAAACCTCGGTTCATATCCAAACCCCTATTTTGAAAATATGATCAACTATATACGCCTTCATTAAATTTGAAATACATTTTTTAATGGAAATAGTGATTTTTCTACATGTTATTTTATCTACTTCTGGATGTACTGAGGACTCCTTATTTATACAATAAATTCGTAATATTCATGTATCACTTAAGGAAATTTAGGCTATCAACGATGTTTGATATTCTTGTACAAGGCTAAAAAGAAATCTATATATCCTTTTGTCATTGTAAATTTTCTGTTACCCCCCCCCAAACCCAGGGGTAACTAAGGAGATGATGTATCAAGGCCCACAAGTAGAAGACATGGAGTGCTAAGAGATAGATGACCAACTAAGCCCACATTGAGCAGATAGAGCCCCTCCTCTCCACAACACATCACCATTCATCGTCATGAGCATAATAGCGTCTGTCACACCAGCATGGCCCAAAAAGGATAGCAGGTCTTGCTTCATGAGGTAAAAAGTCTAGTCTCGTGGTAAGTATCACTTTAATAATTGAATCATTTGAACATGTTGTAAAGGGTCCTTTCTTGATTATGGAATTTTTTCTTGGAAATCATACCTTTTCCCTTATTTAACTTTGGTGGTTGACATGGTTTCCTAGTAAGTGGGTAATCCTCGGGGAAATAGTTGCTACTAGGGGGTCTCCTTGAAGGATCATCATACCATTCCCACTCATACTTACCACTTTACACACTTATTCCCTTTTATTTCCTCATATTTTGGGTTTTTGGATTCATTCACCCCAAGAAGGGCTTGTACCTCATTCCATTAGAAGAAGGGGTTGAAGTCCCAGAGGTGTTGTACCTAGCACTTAAAAGTCAAGCGCCATAACTTATCCTTCTATATGCTCTCCCTAAGGTCCTAAGAAAAGTGAAACTCTTCTCCATAAAAATGAAGTACCTTTAAAATAAAAATGTATCGCTTGATGGGGGAATGCATTGCAATGTCTTTTAATTTCTAGTGCATATGGAATTCAATGTGCTCTAACATCAAGTGGCATTGTGATCTCATTTCCCTTTGTATAATCATCACCTCTTGTATCCTTACCCTTTTCAGTTTCTTAAGCATGTTGGGCACCCTAGACACCTACATCCTCTTCGGGAGTCTTGGGAAAAGGAACTTCTTCAATTGGGGAACCAGTTGGATTTCGGGTCCTATTCATTATCTAACCCTGTGGTATCCCTTACATGTGTTTAGGTATATTGATTGTTGTTTTCCTCCCTTGTTTCCATAACCTTCTCCTCCTTTGAATCTTGAGTAGGCTTCTCATCATTTTGCAAGATTTCATGATCAATGGGGACACTTGTATTGCTCACCTGCTCATCATCTTTGGTTGGATAAATGATCTCAGAAGTCTCAGGAACTGTTGCATTATTTTATTTATCCTTCCTGAGACTATATTTATTTTCTTTTTATACCTTGGTATTTTCCAATTCTTCTTTTTCCTTTTGTTCCCCTAGAGATTTCCTTTGTTTTTCATATAGCTCCTCCTCTCCTTTACTTTGTTCTTCTATATCTTTCCTATTCTTTTCTTCTTATATCCATAAACTCTTGCTCTTTTTTTTTTCCTTTTTTACCTTTGTTCTATGCTCAGATAACAACTATTTAGTAGTATCCTCCTCTTATTTCCTTGCACATAGCACTCAATGTTCGGACCATAAAAAATGGAAGACAAATAAAGGTCTTGTAAAAATGATGCATTGCAAACAAAGGGATGCAACACACCCTCCACAAAGGCACTCATAGATGAGACAATATGAGCCCTTGATATGTCAGGAAACCCATGCCCAAAATTTATAAACCCATCCACCTCATATTCACTACATGGCCTAGAGAGGGTCTTCTTGGGAAACATTCCTTGATTTGGGGATTGGCCTACCCAATAGGGCAGCATGAAAACCCTCCCATACCTAAATTTGTAAAATTTTATAAGGTATTTGAACATTTGTTTAGCTTGAAAAGGGGGGATTTAATGCACATGTTTGGGTGGTTCTTTTATTAAATGTGACTTACTTGGCATGATACATGTGACTTGTGGACCATTGGAGGGTGTATTTGCTTGTCTTTGTAGGATCTTTCCTGCTGGAAGACATTCATGAAGGGACTAGGTCACTTGGACCTTCATAGGGGCTTGAAATACCTTTGGATGGAAATTGTGCGCCACTCATTGGAGGCCCAAGATGATGAACGTTACACCTTAAGAGATGTCCCTAGAACATAATCAATACCTAGAACCATGAAGAGAGGGGGATGCCACCTTACTATTCCACAACGTCCCTCTTGGAGAGATTGACGTCACACTTTTAGGAGGATGTTTGGCCTTTGGGTGCACTTGGTGGTGTTGTGGGCTTGAAGCCCCACCTTCTTGCTTGATATGGGGATGATGTGGCACCTTCCTAGCATGACGTATTGTCTTTGGGAGGATCATATTCACACATGCTTGTTTGGAGGAGAGTTTTATGAGATAGTGTCCCATCATTTTATTATTTTGGTCATTTTGTAGCCTATGTGGGGAAAAAAGAAAAACTATTTGCTAATTAAGCTTTGTAACTTAGGTTTTATCCTAAAATCATGGATTTAATTGTAAAGTGGATAAACTATGACTTGGGTTTCCTCATATAAATATGAGGCAAGTCATTTTCATTTGGATCATAACTCATCACTTGATACTTCTCTCTTGGAGTGAAATTTCGGCCTCTTTGGACAATTCATTCTCTCGCTCTCTCTCTCTCTCTCTCTCTCTCTCTTGTGAAATGGATGAAATACATGTTGTTTGGAGTTCTAAAGGCTAGCAACTTTTCTTGGTGGTATTTATTCAGAAATTTGTGTATGGTATCTTGGTAGCAAGGGGTTATTGCATGCTATCTCTTGTATTTTGGTGATTATTTCTACAATTTATTGTCATTTTACTTGTTAAATTTAAGAAATATATCTTAAACCCTAGGAATATTAAAAGGACTCACACCCTCCACCAAGGTTTATTTATTTTTCTATTGAAGTGTATAAGGATTACAACAGGAAGTAAGAGGAATTACACCCTTGTTGCAAGGCTTAGCTAAGGTTTATTTCTCTAGGAAGTAAGAGGGTTTACACCCCTACAGAAACTTCAAACCCTAGTTCATCTAAGATTTTAGCTAGATGACTTGGAAGGAGTGTTGTTGGGTTTTATAAGGGTTTAACTCTCAACAAGGATATCTTATTCCTCTTTGTATAACTTTTTTTCAAAGAAAGAAACTGTTAGGGACCTAACCCCTCACGTAGGTAGAATAATATATTTCCATGTAATAAAGGTCAATATTAATAATGCCTAGCAATAAGGAAGAATAATTCCAATATAAGAAGACCTAATAGAAGCTTTCACTTCTAGAAGGATATTCCTCTAGATGGTTCTTTTGATAGACATATTTAGTATAAATAGGATTCAAGGGTATGAAAATGATTTTCTTGGATATTATTGTAATAGAGATCTGCTCTTCTAGAGGTTTCCCCCTCAAAGAGGCAAGTGAACATTGCTTTCAGTAATCAAAGTGTTCTTTCTGGTATTATTTTGGCATCGTTTTGGTATTGTTGTGGTGTTGTCTAGTTATATGTTTGTTCATCTACCATTTCTAGCTATTGTTACGAGGAAAATATCTCTATGGCTAGGGGTAAACTACAACAGATGGAAATGACTGTAGAAATCAACTCTACTCTCAAGTATGCTATATAAACAAATATGCTAGCAAGACAAGATAAAAGTCCTACCTTGTCCAAACGTTCGATGAAGTCCACCGTTGAGCACTTGACCCAAAGCAATATACCTGTTGATGAAGTCCTCAACAACCAAGCAATGCAAGCATATGGTGATAATATATGATGTTATCACATTCAATAGTGTAATCCATCAACATTCATAACAAATACACCCATGGAATAATAATTCAAATATTTTCAAGATGTTAGTTGGACGAGAAAATAGTATTTCTATTAAGATATAATCAACATAAGTGAATGAGTTACAGACTTTCGTGTTGGCATGGTTCGGAATTGAGAAACTAAGTTCCTTCTAGCTGGGCCTCCACCACTTATATCCTCCACCAAAGGCAAGCTCATGTAAGAGAGACAATGACGTTCTCAATCAATAAGCGAAGAGCTCGGGGGTTGAACAATGTGTTCAAACTTAAAGGATAAAGGGATGCATACTCAATGTGAAGTGAATAATTCCTCCAGAGTAACTTTTCTCTCAAAGTTGAATTCTTTCTCCTCTTTTCAATAGCTTGGATTTGGCCCATTTATAGCCTTGAAGTGGAACTGAAGGGCCGATTCGAAACATTTCTAGTATATGGAAGGCCAAGGATCATTGATCTCATGACGTGACATGGAAACCCGACACCATTTTTCAATTTTGGGCACATTTCCCGATGTACACTGGATGTATTGGTGCAACCTGCATATACTCATGGTGTATAGTAGGCAAGGTGCGTATATGTGGAAAAATTATATTTTTAGCTATGGGATTTGTAAAAATCAAGTCCACATAGGGAAATGGAAAAAGGCCTTCTGTGCAAGATTGCATGGGGTGAGGCAAATATTTCTATAATAGATGCCCCCTAATGTGTGAGGTCAAAGGAGCATCTGCGATGGCCAAAATACATTATAAAAACCCAGAAGTGGACTAATGGGGACCCAGCTGGAAGAACTAGTTTCTCATTAAAATTTGTACTGACTTTGCATACATGGCTGCCAATTTGAATTACACTGCAGATCCATGTGAAAATATACCAAACAACTGCCCATGGCCATGAACAGGAAAATGAAAATGCGGTTACATGCCAAAGGCTGTTATAGTCACTAATAAGGCCTAGTAAAATCAATCTCAAAATCAATCTGAAGATATTTGTATACAATGGTGTACAATCTGATCTCCCATGATCACTGAAGTCACACAGGTACTATTCTAATGAAAAGGTAGCACCAGCTCATGAAAGATGTGACTACAAACTGATGTCTTCAAGTCTTCTACATAATCCGCCAAAGGTGAAATTCTACATCGTGTGAATAAATGAGTTTAGGTCGAACATAATGAGACTTCGTTTGATTACCGGTCATTGAGGTATACCGTTAACAAACACGAGACAACCTATCGATGATGAAAGTAGGTATCAAGGAACCAAGTACATTCTTACAAGTGTGAATAAGGGAGTCAGGGTTGAACACTTGAATAATCCGTCGATCAAGAGAAATTGATGTATTCCCAACTTTCGATGGTGAGAGAACCTGCCACTAATGAATGCAAGCCTCTAGGTACTCATAGGAATCTAGGTCTCATTTTCAGAATAGATGAGTTGAAGTCGATGGAAGGAGACCCACTGAAAGGAGAACATTAAGGCATCTCTTATCATTCAACATAAGGTACAAAGCAGGAGCTTGATGATTTGGAGGAAATCAGACAAAGAACATGTTCTTGAACCAATGACCTTGTGCGTATTTCGCGTGTGCCAAGTGCAAGCGGTACACGAAAAAGACCCTATAAATAACAACCAATGAGGAAAAATGCTGACAAAGGCGAGGAAACCACCAATAAGGATAATGACATCCAAGACACTGCACAAATCCCAATGTGTGAATATATTTCTTGCCGTCGAAAATAAGGGAAACCACCCAATCAACGACCAATTATGAAATGTCGAGTGCTGGGTTCAAGGTTACCTACCAATGAGGAAAGTAGGACCATGGTGCGTAATAAGACTACAAATTCATGTGATTCTAAGACAAACTGAGGGTATGGACGACAAGCAAAGTCAAGAGTTCTGAGGAATGGACGACACAAGTTGATAGACATCCTTTGAACTAGAGCATGAGACATATGGAAGACTCTGGCAGCATAGAATCAATGATGAAACCATGAGATGTAGGAGGCATCAATCAAACTCTCCATAGGGACTGGAAGAGTAACCAGTCGGGGGAGTAAACTCTTTGTAACAAGCTCAACTTCCTAAGGCCATGCTAAACCCAAAATTATGATGACAAGTGGACTCAATAATTTTGTGCTCTATTCAAAGGCGACACAACTGCTACCAATATAAGATAATACTCCCTTCTTGCCCGTCTTTTTCTATTTTTTCATAGTCAAATGTATGCTATGATATAGAGGAGGAAACGAGTGTCACAAGTAAGAAAAACTGGTTCCAGTAGTGGAACATGCCTATGCTCAATGCAAGGAGGTGCATGCGGGAGATGGACACTCGGGGGAATGTTCCTTTCTGGGTATAGGGTGTCAAGTTGAAAAGGATATAAACGAGGCTCTACTTGGTTGAGGATGAAAAAATGATGAGGAAAAATGGTTTGTAACACAAAGAGAGAACCAGACATAGGCTCAATACTACAAGCAAGGGCATGAGATGCAATCACAACTTAACGCCAAAAAGTATCATTTTTCATAATATTCGTCTACTTGGTTTGAAAAAGGGATAAAATTGTACAAAATAGGCGTCCTTTCAAATCCAATTTACTAGTGTGAAAGAGACAAGTTCACTCGACAATCTTTTCGCTTTTTTAAAACGAGTCAGAAAAGAGCTTAAATCAAACTCGCCTGAGAGTCCTCTAGGTATAGGTCATCATGTTTATGAGTGAGAAATGAGGCTCATCATAAATTCATGTATTAGTTGTAAGGGACTCCCGGTCCTACGGAAAAAATCTCTACATGGGCACCAAAATGGAGCAGGGGATCTAACTACGATACCAATGTTTGGTAAGTCTCTACCATTTGATAACGACACGCTATGTAGCAGATGGAGGGTTTTGCATCACTAAAAAATGGGTTCATTCCTAAGGCATATGAGTGACTATTATAGGACAATGAAAATGTGTATGATGGAATGGATACCTATCCTATATGTTGGGTAGCAAAAATACATGTCCGTAGTTATGAACGGTCAACATAACGCTAAAAACCGCAAGAATCCCTGGCGAAAAATACAAAAACCAACTCAATACACTACTATATTAGTCCATTAGGAGAAAATACGATATGAAACTATGTAAAGTGGGTAAAAACGACTATAAATAGTAACAAAAACCAAATTTTACTATGTCATTTGACTTTTTTACCCAAATAGTGAATTTTGGACCAAATTACCTCTGATCTTCAACTAGTGATTGCGGGAGCTTCGAGTGATGGAATTAGTGACCGTTTGGACCAGGTAATTCCTCTTCCCCTCCTCTTCCTTTCTAGTGGATTGAATTTTCTATTTAGGTTTCATTTTTAAAGTTATTTAAGGCACAAATTAGAGTTTTAGGTGTACGCGGGCTACCATTCATCGGGTCACATATACGCGTGATTATATGCGGCTGTCTAAAATAAACCCAATGTATACTTAACCCTATACATGACTGTGAATGTATCATCCCACGTACATATCCGTAAACAAAGTTTTTGATGGTTGCTAACTCAAAAAGTGATGTTTCTCTAGCAGGATAGTGCTAGAATGGAGGGAAAGGGAACATGAGAAGGTAGATGTTGCTATGGAAAGAGATATAGGGGCCCAAATGGCCTTGAAAAGATATGGGTTGTATAATTTTTGGGCACTCAAAGGGATGAGGGCCCAAGTGAGGTTGCTACAGTTGCTCATGGATTACTAGGATCCAGACAGTGAGAGTTTCAACCTTGATGGGCAACTATTAAGGATTGAAGTCGAGGATATATATTTCTTGACGGAGTTGTCGCGTCAGGGTGAGGTGGTGAACCTCAAAGCCTGGGGATATGGGAGCGGTATGAATATAGAAGAGTACATAAACGTTCATTGTATAGCAAGGACCAAGAAGGTCGAGAGTTAACTCCCCATCCGAGCGATAAACAATCTAAGCCTCAAGATTATTGTCCTCATTTTGACCCGGATCACAAGATCAACTTCGTTGCACCAGGAATCAAGGCCGCTTATGTTCTACTCTGTAGAGTGTTTGAGACCCACGATGTATGATTGGTGCACCTCACTACTGGCTAATATGAAGAGCCAATTGACAGAATGCAAATAGGGTGACAAGAGGAACTTCGGGTTTGCATCTACCTTATGTAGATTTTTCTTTGAGCAGTTTATAGGTTTGGGATATAGAGTTGAGATCATTCCTCGAGGACCTAGTGATCCATCCATGGCACGGTGGACTGAGGTGATGAGACGACATGAGGGAGGTAGGGTGCCCACACCCTACAACAATGATATCTTTTACTGGTGGAGATGGCATATCATTTCTCTGGATGACTACCCCTATGCAGGGATTGACTTCATAGGGGACCCTGACATGCCATTGCCACCAGGGACTACCTACAGGGAAATAAGTATGTCAAAGTTTTTAAATATTTCATTTTGTTGTATTTTTTTATAGGAAAACAAAAATATTTTTGGATTATGTTTAATTACTAACTAGACAAGTGTGTGACGCAGACGTAGGTCCGCGAGGACTGGACGGGCTTCCACGACATCGTCGGAGGAACCAAGGAGATGAGGCGGCAAGAGGAGAAGTAGAGATAGTCCTTCAAAACGTGTAGGGAAACCTGTCTCATTTGACACATAGGATTTTGATGGTTTAGGTAGAGTATCTGCGAGAGGCCATGCAATGACAGGTGGTTGGCATGCTGAGAGCTTGGGTGTGACTCTTTCGGCTTCTCATAAACATCATAGTTTATTATCATGACACACATCCGACACCACAGGCATAAATTTCATGGATTTTTTATTATCGGTTGTATATGTGTGTTGAGGGTGTTGGCCCCAATTTTGTACTATAAACATCATATTTTTTGAAATATATATAAAACATGGTTCTTTGGCTTTACTTATATTATAACGTGTACATTGATGAAAATGTTTTCTTTGCTTTAGTTATGTGACAAATGCCAATCTAAAAATAAATTAGCATAAGCATTAGATACATAATTAGAACTCCTAGGTATGTCATGAGAAGTAATAAAATCAAATTGTTGTTCTAAAAGGCGTACCCAAAGGAATCGTCGGAGTAATGTAGGATCCCGCACACGGTAACTACCGTTCAACTAACATAATAATAACTGGGAATCCAGATGAACCTCCAAAGAGAGAATACCATGTGAAATGGCATCGTGAAAAATTTCTATAACGATGCTATATTCGGCCACATTATTCGTGGATGGCCCTAGGCATACACCACCTGAAGATACTAGTAGAACCTCGGGCGAGTAAACCACCCAAGCAATGGAAGCCATGTTCCATGTATGACGACTGAATCCGTCTACAAATCCTAAGTAGACTGAAGACTCCATTGACATCTGCTAACCAACAGAAAACTCGATAGGCAAGCCGAAGACAAAAAATAAATGGAAAAGATATATACACTAAATTACATTAGTATACAAAGAGTTACACCCAAGCTTGGGGTTCAAGCATAATATCTTTTCAAGTAGAGCCCATTCCTAGGCTCGACCAACATGTTCCCTTGATAATCTTCTAATTCATAGGATCCATTTTCTAAAACACGTCGCATGATATAGTGACCGTGCCACATGGGTTTGAACTTTCCTTCCCCCAACGGTTCTTTGGCTTGATCATATAAAAGGACCAAGTCACCCTTAGCGTACAACTGAGGACAGACAGACTTATCATATTGGACCTTGACACGTATTTTATTTTCTTTGATAGCCGTAGAGGCGTCTCGACATTGCTTGTCAAGGCTCTCTAGGTGTACGAGGCGTCACTCGAGATCATAAGCGTGAGGGAGGAGTGCGACTGCCAATAAAAGAGAATGGATTTCACATTCAATAGGTAATATTGACTCCACACTGTGTACTAATTGGAAAGGAGAAAATCCGGTGGAAGTATTCACCAAGATTTGGTATGCCCAAAGTGCGGGATATAGCATAAAATGTCAATCAGATTTGTTCTGGCTGACAGTTTTTTGCAAAATGGTCTTGAGAGACTTGTTGATGGCCTCTACCTGTCCATTTTCCTGGGGGTAGTAAGGGGAAGAATGACCATGCTTAAACCCCAACTTGGATGCTAGTTCTTCCATCATTTCATTCTGAAAGTGACTGCCATGATTAGTGACAATCTCACTTGGGATACCGAATCTGGTGATAATTTGATTGAATATGAAGAAGGCGACAATTTTCCCATCATATTTAACTGTAGGTGTTAGCGCTCAATTTTTCCAGTACATTTTGAGAGCGTTTTCAACATATTTATGTTGAAATTAAGAAATCCCTTTGAGTGTTTGCCAATATCTTGACCTATAAATTTCCCATCAAGTCTTGATAGCTTTAATGGGTCATTTTCCCCATAAATACTTTGGCTATGCCTTCTTAACCTGCATTCCAAAAAACACAATAATTATTATCATTTTTCTAAAACCCTAGTTTTTGTCATTTTAGATTTGCAATTGTAATTTTTACCAAATAAAAAAAAAGGGTGTGTTCTTCTAATCCTATGCTAATACCATATATAAATTGCATATTCCTAAGTCTACAAGCCTCTTGGGTCTTATGAATTTATTCAAAATTTGGAATAGCCCACAGGCCCAATTCACAAGTTGACACACAAAGCCAGTCCACGAGTCAAGCTATGAGCCAAACCATGAGTCAAGCCACAGATCACCAAAGCGCAAGCGTCAAACTCCATACTCCTCTCGCCTCATCGATTATGTGTCATGGGCATGGGTGCATATCAAGTTGATAAGATTCTAAATCCTGATACATGTGGTATTATAGTCAACAAATAAACAAAACGCAGAGACAAGTGCCAGATCGATGATACAAGTGCCATCTTTGTAAATATCAAGGGTCTCGTTTCACCAACATGCCAAGAAGACAAATGAGTTGTTGGTGCTGAGTGATTGTAGGTGTCGAGTTGTTTTCGGCTACTAGGTTCAGGCATCGATGTTCGATGTTTACCATTATACAACAAATGCCAGGATTTTTTCAATTAGTCTATGGATTAACTGCTCGAGGAGTTCATTATTTACATCGTCCTAGGGACACTCTTCAAGATGTTGGATTTCTTCTTCTTCCAGAACTTGGGCAAGATAAGGAATATATTATTGCCTAGTCCTAATTATCACTGTCATGAGGGGTCTAAACTTGCTCGTCTTCCTCGTCCTGTTGGTATACTTGAAGTACTATTGATTAATTTTCCACGTGGAGTGATCTCTGGTTGTGGAGACTTGATTTTTTCAGTACATATGATCTTCACATTGGTTTTTGTACTAACGTATAAGAAGTATGGAACAAAAGGTGGATTAAATAGATAGCTTGGTTGGTGGCTGTTATTTTAATCCTTTTGATTATAGCTTCTTGTAAATACTACACAATGGATGTTGTTGTTTCTTGATATACCATGAATTTGGTGGTCTACTTTGTGGATCGATAACTGTCTAAAGAAGGAACAGAATGTTCAGGTCCTGGTGGTTCAATACCCTTATTTCATATAAATGGTAGAGACAAAGATAATAGAACTAAAGAAGAGCATCATAAAGCCCATGAATGGCAATTCAGGGGACTCACCTGACTGGAGACAGAGGTCCTAGGTGAACGAGAAAGTACTAGAGGATGGAAACCCCATTCTTAATGAATTTTTTATGAACGGGACTTGATCTGTATTAACACCAATTATCAAGCACTTGGGATAAAATTTTGAAACAAACACCTGCAAGCAACACAATAGGGGTTAACGTTCAGTGCCAAAGTGCAGCCATCAGGACTTGGGACATGCTCAAGCAGTTTCCAATTGCAAATCACTGCAGAGGCTTGATATTTTGAAAGATCAAAGCCAGTACAAATTAGCATGAGGAAGTTCCCATTTTAGAAACAGGTGATTTGTTTCTCGAAGATACAGAATCTAACAGATCACATGTAGCCAATGCAATGCAAAACCATGAAAGACAAGTGGTTCATCATGAACATTTGGGTGCTACGAAATTAGTGGTGCGCTACAGAATTTTCGGGTGCTACCAAAAGATCAGTTATAGAGGGAATTAAAAGGTGGTTGAGTTTTCCAATTTTCAGGCAACATCTTTGGTACTCGAGACAATTCAAGCAACATATTTCTACTTACAATGTTTTTTGTTTAACTAGTTCCTAGGAATTAGTTAGTGTTTACATGTGTCAGTCCTTGTAACAATTATTCTATTTTTAGAGACAAAGATTGATGACTTGAGTCTTGAGGGATGAGGGCATCTCTCTCTATATATGTACATGTAAAGGGCTACAGACAGAGAGGGTGAGGCACAGGAGTAGCGCTCTGTTTGGTTGTAGCTTTCATTTTCAGTTTAATAAAATAGTGCAGAGGCATGGTTTTTCTAGATCATAGATTCTTGTGATGTTGTTTACAGAGTTTGTCTATTTCTTAGTTTCAATACCATTTCATATGTTCTTATTATCATTCCTTCTCGATTTGTAACTGTTTTTGGAATGGAATCCATCCTTTTTGTTAGATGCTCTGTTGTAGGATTGGTTATAGATTGTTTCTTGCAGAGAACTGAAGGCCCATAACTCATCCTTTGTTAGATGCTCTGTCCCAACAGTCTCTTTCCACTGATTTATACAAGGAACTCACTCTTTTCTAAGCTCTCTTTGTATTTTGATATGTTTTCTCTCTATTCTGTTGTCATACACTTATGAATCCTTCTCTCTGTAAACATTTTCTACCTCGCCTCTGTTCCATTGATTTCCATTGCTGAACACTCATATTATTTGCATGATCATTTGACTCCATTCCCAATGGACTACCTTCCCTGCCCCACTCACAAAAACTAAAAACCCAAATTATCCAATCAACCATTTTTATTTATGATGTGCTAGGCTTGCATTTAAGCAGTCCAAGAGCAACTTATAGCGCTAACATTTTGGCACTGCTGTCGGGGAATGGAAGTGAAGATATTTTCCCTGGGAGAATGACATAGATCCGACTTTGATAGCAGACAAAGGAAGGACATAGAATTGAATGTAGCAATCTGCCTGGTGACTCCATGATTAAAGACTCCAATGGGGAGGATCTGGTTGACAGAAAGATGAAGGGGCTGAATTCTAAATCCAGGTATCAGTTCATTATTATTCTACATGAACTTTTTCTATTCTTTATTATCTTTTTCATGCTTTTCCCTTCACATGTCAAGAGGATTATTTTCTATTTTTTTTATTCCGATGATTGTCAACCTACCTTCATATATCCAACCTTAGAAGAGGAAATCTTGCAGCCTTATGTTGTTTATGTTGATCCTATATCCTCATCATAGCCTGTTCCTAAAGATGAGTTCTGCATTCCAATTTCTCCTGAATCAGATCATTCCTATGACTTTGTGGAGGTTGTAATTGATTCAAAACCTACTCAGAATTCAACACCTTTTGCCTTAACTTCTGAACTTTGTCATCAACTTGTTAACTTTCATGATCAACTCACTGCTTTTCAAACTAAAATCAGAATGAATATGTTCAAGCCTTTAAGGCTGCCCTATCTCCTTCATCCTTATCCTTTTGACTGCCTTGAGTATCTTCCCCGATTTTCTGAAGAGGATCATGTCTCTGCTGAGGGTCATTTAGGGGCCTTTGAGAATTTTGTTGATCAATTCGAGATTGTTCATGATGATGTGATCATGAGATTGTTCTCTAAGTCTTTGTTCAAAGATGCTTCTATATGGTTTAAAGGTCTGAGACCTGATTCCATTGGTTCTTGGATCAAGTTGTCTAATAGTTTTTTGAAGCATTGGAGTGAGAACGAATCTCTTGATTTGTATCTCGCTTATTTTTATGCTTTGAAGAGAAAGGAGGACGAAGCTTTGCCTATCTTCAATCGAAGGTTATACAACATTTATCATGATATGCCTTTGGAGATCCGACCTACAAAGACTGCAACCATGGTATATTATGTTATGGGTCTGCATTCAAAGATTTACCTTCTCCTGTTAGAAAGGAAGTCTTCATCCTTAAGACAATTGTTTGAGGATGCATAAGGAGTGGAGGAGAACATTCGTGCCTCGAGGGGGATCCGAGATCGAGATTGTTTTGAAAATCTGCATGAACATGAACAAGGAAAATGTTAGTATGGTTCAGATTTTGAACAGGAAGGTTATGGATGTGAAGCAGTTTTGGAACAACAACAAGCATATGAGTTTATTTCCGATTGTGAATCGGATTCTTCAGTGTTTGCAAATGTTTCAATGGACTGGTATGCATGTCAAATTCTTGAAAATGAAATAGTTGATGAATGCATTGACAACTACATGTTTCTAGCTGGTCATAGTCCTTGTGATTTAAAAACTTCTTTGTCATCATCTTATGATCATTATTCTGAAGAGGGAAAGACTACCATTTTTGATGATCACAACTTGCTCTCAAAAGAAAAAGAAATTCATCAGTCTCCCAACAAAGAGGTTGTCATAGATGTGCAGGTGTTTTCCATAGATCAATACGTTTCTGAGCATAGTTTCTAAGATTTGGTGGTAGCCTTCATGGAATCATACATTTCAGAGAACTTGAAAATTTCAGATTTCCTTAGCTCGCCAATGTTTTTGAGTGAGTATGGTTTCCTGAACAAGTTTTTATTACTGCTATTATATTTTAGACATCATCTATTGATTGATGGTATAGATGAGATTATTTCAGTATTGAAGTTGCTTGGATGGATGTTATAGAAGTCATCCTTTACTTAATCAAATTGTAGACCTGGTTAGAGTAGGGTAGTGCAATGAATAAGCTCTTTTCCCGAGCATTTATTTTCTTCCAGTTTGCAGCAGAAGTAGCAGTCAGTGTGTTAGGATAATGACAAATTTTGAAGGTTTTCAGAGGATCAGTTGCACAAGCCAGATGATTCCATAGTCCAATGGTAAAGGCGACTGGAACTACTAGTTTCTTGGAGCCTTGCAGGGAGGACTCCATCCCAATTGGAGCCAATTGTTAACACTCAATTTTTCGAGTACATTTTGAGAGCGTTTTCAACATATTTATGTTGAAATTATCAAATCCATTTGATTGTTTGCCAATATCTTGACCTCTAAATTTCCCATCAAGTCTTGATAGCTTTAATGGGTCATTTTCCCCAGAAATCCTTTGGCTATTCCTTCTTAACCTGCATTCCAAAAAACACAATAATTATTATCATTTTTCTAAAACCCTAGTTTTTGTCTTTTTAGATTTGCAATTGTAATTTTTACCAAATAAAAAAAAAGGGGTGTGTTCTTCTAATCCTATGCTAATACCATATATCAATTGCATATTCCTAAGTATACAAGCCTCTCAGGTCTTATGAATTTATTCAAAATTTGGAAGAGCCCACAGGCCCAATTCACAATTCGACACAGAAAGCCAGTGCATGAGTCAAGCTATGAGCAAAAACATGAGTCAAGCCACAGATCACCAAAGCGCATGCGCCAAACTCCATAATCCTCTCACCTCATCGATTATATTTCATGGGCAAGGGCACATATCAAGTTTATAAGCTTATAAATCCTGATACATGTGGGATTCTACTTAGCAAATAAACAAAATGCAGAGACAAGTGCTAGATCGATGATACAAGTGCCATGTTTGCAAATATCGAGGGTCTCGTTTCACCAACATGCCAAGAAGACAAATGAGTTGTTGGTGCTGAGTGATTGTAGGTGTCAAGTTGTTTTCGGCTACCAAGTTCAGGCATCGATGTTCGATGTTTACCATTATACAACAAGTGCCAGTATTTTCGAAATAGTCTATGGATTAGATGCTCGAGGAGTTCATTATTTACATCATCCCGGGGACACTCTTCAAGATGTTGGATTTCTGCTTCTTCTAGAACTTGGGAAAGATAAGGAATATATTACCGCCTGGTCCTAATTATCACTGTCATGAGGGGTCTAAACTTGATCGTCTTCCTCGTCGTGTTGGTATACTTGAAGTAATGTTGATTAATTTTCCACATGGAGTGATCTATGGTTGTGGAGACTTGATTTTTTCAACAGATATGATCTTCACATTGTTTTTTGTACTAACATATCAGAAGTATGGAACAAAAGGTGGATTGAACAGATAGCTTGGTTGGTGGCTATTATTTTAAGCCTTTTGATTATAGCTTCTCGTAAATACTACACAATGGATGTTGTTGTTGCCTGGTATACCATGAATTTGGTGGTCTACTTTGTGGATTGGCAGCTTTATGAAGAAGGAACATAACGTTCAGGTCCTGGTGGCTCAGTACCCTTATTTCCTATGAATGGTAGAGACAAAGACAACAGAACTAAAGAAGAGCATCATAAATCCCATGAATGGAAATTCAGGGGACTCACCTAACTGGAGACAGAGGTCCCAGGTGAATGAGAAAGTACTAGAGGATGGAAACCCCATTCGTAATGAAATTGTCATGAATGAGACTTGATCTATATTAAAACCAATTATCGAGCACTTGAGATAAAAGTTTGAAACAAACATCTGCAAGAAAAACAATAGGGGTTAACGTTTAGTGCCAAAGTGCAACCATCAGGCCTTGGGACATGCTCAAACAGTTTCCAATTGCAAATCACTGCAGAGGCTTACTGTTTTAAAAGATTAGAGCCAGTACAAATTAGCATGAGGAAGTTCCCATTTTAGAAACAAGTGATTTGTTTCTCGAAGATACATAATCTAACACAACACAGGCAACCAATGCAATGCAAAACCATGAAAGACAAGTGGTTCATCATGAACATTTGGGCGCTACGAAATCAATGGTGCGCTATGGAATTTTCGGTCGCTACCAAAAGATCAGTTACAAAGGGCATTAACAGGTGGTAGATTTTTCCAGTTTTCAGGCAACATCTTTGGTACTCAAGACAATTCGAGCAACATCTTTCTACTTACAATGTTTTTTGTTTAACTAGTTCCTAGGAATTAGTTAGTGTTTATATGTGTCAGTCCTTGTAAGAATTCTTCTATTTTTAGAGAAAAATATTGATGACTCGAGTCTTCAGGGCTGAGGGAATCTCTCTCTATATATGTACATGTAAAGGGATACAAACAAAGAGGGTGAATCACGGGAGTAGTGCTCTGTTTGGTTGTAGCTTTCATTTTTAGTTTAATAAAACTGTGCAGAGGCATGGTTTTTCTAGATTAGAGATTCTTGTGATGTTGTTTACAGAGTTTGTCTATTGCTTGGTTTCAATACGATTTCATATGATCTTATTATCATTCCTTCTCGATTTGTAACTGTTTTTGGAATGGAATTCATCCTTTTTGTTAGATGCTCTGTTGTAGGACTGGTTATAGATTGTTTCTTGCAGAGAAATGAAGGTCCATAACTCATCCTTTGTTAGATGCTCTGTCCCAACAGTATCTTTCCACTGATTTATACAAGGAACTCACTCTTTTCTAAGTGCTCTTTGTATTTTGATATGTTTTCTCTCTATTCTGTTGTCACACACTTATGAATCCTTCTCTTTGTAAACAATTTCTACCTCACTTTTGTTCCACTGATTTCCATTGTCGAACACTCATATTATTTGCATGATCATTTGAATCCATACCCAATGGACTACCTTCCCTACCCCACTCACAAAACCTAAAAACCCAAATTATCCAATCAAACATTTTTATTTATGATGTAATAGGCTTGCACTTGAGTAGTCCAAGAGAAAGTTCTAGCGCTAACGGTAGGCATGGCCTCGAACCACTTAGTAAAGTAGTCTACGACCATGATAATGTGTTGACGCCCCCAACCGAAGTTGGGTTTCAATCCACAAAGTCCACCCCCCACTTGGTGAAGGGACAAATGATAATGACTGGATGGAGAGTGGCTGGATGCGAGCGCATTTTTCGAGTGAACACCTAGCAGGGGTGACACTTCTTAACCACTTCAACGCAATCTTTAAAGATAAATGGCCAGAAATAATCAGCTCGCAAAATTTTCTGGGTTATCGCAAGCCCTGATAGATGACCACCACAAGCCCCACTGTAGCAATCATTTATAACTGACTCGGATTCTTCGTGATTTAAACAACAACGCATAATATTGTCTATTCCTCGACGATACAGAGTGTCGTCGAAGATAATGTAATTATTGGCTTGGTATCGTACACATCGTTGGTCATCTTGCGAGAGATGTTGAGGGAAATTCAAAGTTTGAAGATAGAGAAAAATGTATCCATACCAGAGGTCAGATGATGAGACAAGGAAAATGTTTTCATCCGCAAAATAATCAACATGAATAACATCCTTGTCCAATCATGGGAAGTTGGATATTATCTCTGCAAAGACTAGTGATTTCTTGGATTTCGCAGAAGCAAAATTGAGATTGAATTCTTGTAAAATGACAATCCATTTATTGTATTCCCCCCCCATGATACACCTGGTAAGGACGTATTGAAATGGATTGACATCGACAACCACTGTAGTTTTTCAAAGAAATATATAATGGCGTAATCATTGAACTACGTGGATGACAACCAAAGCTAGATTTTCAATGTGAGAATATTTGAGCTCAGGACCGACTAAGTTTCGACTAAGATAGTAGATGACGTGCTTGCCGAGCTCATCATCCTCCCGAACCAAAACCATACCAATCGTCTCTTCAAACGTTGCGACATAAAGAAAGTAATCCCTACTGTAGTCAAGAGACTTCAACAAAGGCATCGATACCGAGGCTTTCTTTAAGCATCGAAGGATTTCTGGGCTCCCTCATCCCAGATAAAAGGGGTGTTCTTCTTCAAAAGATGCATGAAAACCTTAGTAATATTGACATCGTTTAATATAAATCGACGTAAAAATTTATCTTTCCCCTGTAAACCTTGAAGTTGTCGAATAGTGTGTGGGAGAGGCAATCGAAGTATTTCCTCAACCTTTAATGGATCTACCATGATCTCGGTCTCAGAGAATAAAAATCCTAGAAGATGTCCATACCTAACGCAAAATATGCATTTATGAGGGTTCAACCCTATTCTATAATGACGACATCTTTCAAAAACTAGCTGAAGGTACTTAGGGTGATCCACTCTCTTACGAGAGTGAGCAGCAAGATCACCAAGACAATTTTTGACTATATGCTTAAGATCATGGAACGCGAAGGTCATAGCATGTTGGAAGGTTGCTCTGACATTTTTAAGGCTGAAAGGAATCTTCTGGTATGTGAAAGTACACCAAGGACAAATAAAGGCCATCTTTTGTTGATCCTCGAGTTTAATTTGAATTTGGTTATAACCTGAAAATCCGGCCATGAAAGAAAAAACCTTGCTTCCCGCACACTCCTCGAGAATCTGATCGATGAAAGGCATCAGAAAGTTGTCTTTAGGATAGGATTTGTTCAGGTCACAAAATCCATGCATACATGGATGGTTCCTTTCTTCTTATTCACATGAACTGAATTGGATACCCATTCAGTCAAGGGAACCGAGTAGATAAAGCCAACATTAAGAAATTTCTCTACCTTTGCCTTAATAGCAGGGGCCTTCCGGGGATTGACAACTCTAAGATGTTGTTGAACAGGCTTAGCATCCAGGTAAGTTTTAATCTCATGCTCGAAAATTCGTGGGTCAATTCCTGGCATCTCTTCATATGACCAAGAAAATACATCCCAAAATTCCTTGAAGAGCTCGATGTAGATCAGGATTTCTTCTGGCGAACAATCTTCACCGATGTGTAGATTTTCAATCTTGCTAGGGGTATGAGAGATATTTATTGTGATGGTAGGGGAGATACTCACCATATTTCCTTTGGCATAAATGTCATGCATATCAATTAGAACTACGATGTGATCGACTATCTCACTCAGAGTAGATTGAAAGTCATCTTGCTCGATTCTAGAAAGCTCTGGGAGAAAATAAGAGCGACGATGCATATCATCCCAAGGTTTTTCAGAACCATTCATGGCCTCGATGATAGCTTCATCCAAGGGTAAATTCTCATCGAGGCAATCATGTGAACAAGACAATGAAGTGGCCCACACGGGCATATCCTCCTCGTCTGTCTGGAAGGTAATAAGATCGGGATAGGTGGAAGAGTCAAGAACAACTTGATACACTATCTCTGCTACCGATAGTGGCATGGCCATTCCAGCATGTGACTGAACTTCATAAGACACAGTTGAGGAAGGTAGGGTCCAAGGATCGTTAAAATAGGAAGTGCGGAAAATAACGGACCTCTCTGATGAAATGGGCCTACTGGACATGGTGTAAACATGGTGAATCAGTGCCATGAAGTCGAAGGTACCCATAAGGGATGAATACATTCCAACATCGATATTCTCAGTTGCTGGCTGAGAATTGTCGACCACGGGGATCGACAGTCGAACAGATGCACTGGGGCTAGCATACGCAAAGGACAACTAGTCGATCGTCATGATCTTCCCATCATGAGGAAAACAAAGAGTGTGGAAGATGGATGATACGACGACAGTCATAACATAAGTCCAATTGCATCCTAGTAACAAGTTATAATCGAGGGGCACATCAACTAACTCGACATCCACCTCTACCATCTTCCCACCTAACTGGACTAGAAAGGTTGGAAAAATACCATGAGGGCGGAAGGAATGACCGTCAAAATAAGTCAACATGGTCGAAGAATGGGAGAGAGTCGGAGAGTCGAGAGATTTCCAACAGATCAGGGACATCATACATGTTGTAGTGCCTTCATCAACAACTGCACGGTTTATGGTATACTTCGAGTAACCCACGTGGATTTGGAATGCCACATGGTAAGGCAAGTGAGGCTTCATATCTGTGACGTCAAATTTGATAAATTTTGAGCCATTGGGGTCTAGAGCTCCTAACACAGATAGAAAGGCATTCCTCTATGAATGACACGTCTGGAGTACCTCTAGGGCCGACATCGCATAAGGGGTTTGACCAAGGTCCTCAAAAATAGAGTAATTATGTGCGGCTCTAGCATTTGGATTGTAGGTAGAGTGCTTGATTACTCATTTCAAAATATGAGGGGGTGGCTCTAGTTTTTTGATCTGCAAGGGCATCTCCGAAGGAGGAGGATATTCTAGACTAGGTACAGTTTGTGGAGAACTGTAATCGCGAGACTGGGTGGCTACATTAGCCTGAGAATTGACCATATTGATGCACAAACAGTCATCGTCTTGTGCCGGTAGGTTTTGACTCCCACCAGCCACATTTCTGGCATTTTAGGAGCTCGAGGCCATGTGTTTGTTATGTGGAAAAGGATTCATCAGCATGACATGCGGTAGAGATAAGAGCCTCGCAGCTTCCACAATTTTGGGGCATAAATGAGTAAGATGATCATCTGTACAAAGCTTACAAGGAAATTTCACCTTACACCTTTCTTTCTTGCCCTCACCAACATTTTTATTCGTCCTCTCATTATTACCATTGTCCTTGGGTTTATTATTATTCTTCCCACCCTTACGATTATTATTACGTCATTTATTCTTATTCCCTGCTGGTTGTTGGTTACCATTTGGGTTGGTTGACGATTGGATAGAATGTACATCCGTCGATTGAGTGGGGTTGGAAGACACAGACGAAGCTGGACCTCCTACAGACTGGTTTAGAGATAACTCTTTCAAATGGCTTGTCACCGAGTCTGTGGATTTCACATTGGTGGAGCCTATAATGCCATCAGCATGAGGTCCGAGATTTTTCCTAGGGTCATAGTTTGACCTCGATGTGTCTGGAAGAATCTCATATAACATCCTAGATTGAGCGTATATAAGATCTAACTGATGGTCTTTGAAGATTGCTTCTTCCTCATATGTAACCCCGGATGTAGCAAAATCCTTTGAAATAGGAGGTTGTAAGGACTTAAGGAACCACTCCAATAGGAATTCCGAAGGTATACAGGTCTTGATCAACCTCTTCCATCTACGAAACTCCTAGATGTGATCTGAGATATGAGTGTATTTGTCCTGGCATAAGGTTGACATAAGTTCTAGGCTAGCATCGTAACGAATTGACAATTGGAAGTGGTTAAGGAAGACTAGAACCATCTGACTAAAGGTCCTGTATGCCCCCCTAGGTAGCTCGATATACAATTTTGTGACAACCCCTATGAGGGTGCATTGAAATAATATTAACCGAATGGAATCATCATTAAGGGAATTCGAAGAGCACCATAAGTGAAAGGTGGTAATGTGATCACCGGGGTCCTCGCTATTCTTGCATTCGAATTTCAGAATATCTGAAGGAAGCTTGGTGGGAATGAGGGGCCATGTAGGATCATGACACATATGATCATTCATCAACTTAGAAAAATCTAGCATGTTGAGCGTGGCTAGAAAAGGGAGGCGAGGTTGTGGCATCTGGCCCCAAGCTCCCTGGAAAGATTGTGTTTGGGGAATCACATCCCATTCAAGGTTCTAGTAAACACCATGGCCTTGTTTGGGATTGTAAGATCCTTATCCAGGCTGATTCATAAGAGGTTTGTTGGCCATCATTCCAGTAGGAATGTTCTGATGAGGGTTATAAAAACTACCCCCCAACCGAAGTGGATTTGGGTTGGGGGTTTCCCAAGGTGTGAAACTAACATCCTCTGGCTATGAATATGGAGGATAAAGGTGGATTCGTGATGCCAAACTTGTTGGTCAGAATTGACACTGAGGAGGTGAGCGTAAAGGACAAAACTTGCGTAGAATCTTATCCGCCAGGTTGGTTACTCCACCCATAAGAAACAGGATTAGACCCAGGGTTAAAAGAAGGAAGGCCTCCCATGGTAGGAGTCGTTTGAGGGATTTGAGAGCCACAAAAAAAGAATGGAGTATAAGGATAATTTGTGCCCCCAAGTCTAATGCTAGTATTAGGGCCAGTGGTTGGGATGCAGTTTGAAAACTACGAATTAAAATTTAGCATACCATAGGAAAAAAGACTAGAGGCCATCAGGATGGACTGAACATTATAGCCAGGTGAGTGACCAAGATACCCAAATGGGTTTGTGGAAATAGGTTGAGTATTCACTATAGGACGAGCAACAATGATGATAGGTGCCTCTGACACTACAACCATTATGGTTGTAGGAGTCGAAGGGGTGCCATTAACTACAATAGGTATGGGAGTCGAAGGGCTCCCAATATCTTGATGGCTCAGTTCAATACTCATCCTTGTAGAATCACAAGTCTGATCAGTGGAGCTGTGTGTACCACATTTAATAACTCTACACCTTTTAGAAGGAGAAGACTTAAAATCTGGTGGTAACTGTAACAAGTGGCGAGACCGGCGGGGAAGCTGGTCGAAATCCACAGTGACTTAAGATTCAAGATATAAAAACAAATCCTAAGGCTAACTAGTAGTCAAAGAGAACACCAAAAATAATCAAACGACCAAACTGCACACAAACAAGATAAAGTGGCTGAAAGGGGCCTCCCTCCCTAAAGTAGGTATGCTTCTCCCAAGAGGGGCCTAAGACTCCCTGGTAAAGATCGGAGGTATTAGAATCAGTTATAAGGGCCCTCGTGGGCTTAACAACTAGTCGGTCAGATCCCCCCAGAGAGGTAATCCTCCATAAAGGTTGTGTGTTGTCTAACCCTTATCTGACACAAGGTACATGTAGAATAACCCCTGCAAGTAACCTATGTGGCACCTAAGTCAAGCAACTAAAAAACCATGGTATAAACGATGTAGAGGTGAACAGTCGTAAGTTAGGTCCATCGTATGGGTAGGGTATCAAATCCCGAAACCTTGAAAGCACTGCCTCTCACGGAGGTAAGGGCACTAGCACGATCCCCATATACAAATAGATCCCCAGAAATATATCTGACGCTAAGAAGGTATCAGGGGGATATCCCTTCAACCGACTTCATGTGAACTCCTGATTAACTCGAGTGTAAGCGAAGCCTCCTGATATTACCGATTATACAATGGATTTCTCCACTCCCTTAGCCAGACACATATGTTGATTTAATAGCTTTGGAGAAGTTTACTCACAAAATCCTATTCCAAGGCACTAAATCCTAAGCTAGTTTGTGCACCCTAGAAAATAAAATCGTTACTAATAAATTTTAAATTATAGCGTTAATTTTAATGGCCTTGCTTACTCAAAAGGTGTGGTCGTGCAACTAGTGATGTTATGACTCAGCAAGTAAAATAAATGAATATGAATACAATGCAAAGTCCTAACTTCAATTTCCAATAAATGATATGCTTCCTAAAAATGCAATTTCCAATTCAATTTTGCAATTCTAAATAAAAATGCAATCTTTCTTTACATGCATTAAGATAAATGACAAAGACTCAAGAGATCAAAATTCCAATCAATGTAAAATGCCTAATATTTTGGTATTTTCAATATAAGAAGAATTAAAATGCAAGGACTGAACAACATCTTGATATAAAGACTCTACTGTGTATAGATAGAGACAACCTAAGTAGGATATCAAGGAGCAAAACACCCAACCCAAGGTGTAAGGACAATCAAAATGAAAAGATGATGAGAAAGGCACCGCCCAAAAAATCAACCAAAGACAGGTTTCATGTCATTCCAGAGACACTTAACAGTCACTACAGAGACCCAAAAAAACTCAGCAATCATCAAAACCTACCCAACAACCACCAAACCCAACAAACAAGTAACAAAGGTTGATGTACATGTCTGTTCAAGGGAAAATCACATATGTACGGAGCTTGCAAGAGGACATCACACATATGTACGCGACTGCCAAGCAAAAACCCGCGTATATGTGCAAAACACAGGTAGGATAAGGACAAGGCTGAAAGACTCAGACCCATAGTGAAAAGAGGCTTCCAGACAATGATATGACAAGAAACTCAATATGAGCAAGAGCAATCTAAGGAGAAAAACACTCCAAACCCAAAAAAATAAGATTCACTCCCTAGTATGTTTGGCAATTCTGTTATGAGGAAAATCTCTCTATGGCTAGGGGTAAACCACAATAGATGGAAATGACTGCATAAATCAAATCTACTCACAAGTATGCTATATAAACAAATATGCTAGCAAGACAAGATAAAAGTCCTCCCTCGTCCAGACGTTCAATGAAGTCCATCGTTGAGCACTTGACCCAAAGCAATATACCTACAACTAGTCCTCAAAAACCAAGCAATGCAAGCATATGGTGATAATATATGATGTTATCAAATTCAATAGCATAATCCATCAACATTCATAGAAAATATGCCCATGGAATAATAATTCAAATATTTGCAAGATGTCAGTTGGACGAGAAAAGAGTATTTCTATTAAGATATAATCAACAGAAGTGAATGAGTTACAGACTTCCGTGTCGGCACAGTTCGGAAATGAGAAACTAAGTTCCTTCCAGCTGGACCTCCACCACTTCAATCCTACACCAAAGGAAAGCTCATGTAAGAGAGACAATGAAGTTCTCAATCAGTAAGGGAAGAGCTTGGGGGATGGACAATGTGTTCAAACTTAAAGGATAAAGGGACCTAGACTCAATGTGAAGTGAATAATTTCTCAAGAGTAACTTTTATCTCAAAGTTGAATTCTTTCTCCTCTTTTCCATAGCTCGGATTTGGCCCATTTATAGCCTTCAAGTGGAACTGAAGGGCCGAGTTAGAACATTTCCAGTATATGGAAGGCCAAGGATCATTGATCTTGTGACGTGACATGGAAACCAGACACCATTTTTCAATTTTGGGCACATTTCCCGATATACGTGGGTTGTAGTGGTGCAACCTACGTATACACATGTTGTATAGTAGGCAAGGTGCATATATGTGGAAAAATTATATTTTAACCTCTAGTATTTGTAAAAAGGGACTTGAAGTCTGCATATGGAAATGGAAAAAGGCCTTTTGCGCAAGATTGCATGGGGTGAGGGAAATATTGCTATAACAACTATTTATTTCTGTTATGCATACTTTATATATATGGAATATTACAAGTGGTATCAGAGCACCTTCCTTGACAACAAATTGTGGGTTAATTTTTTTTTTTAGGGTAGAGACGTATTCCGACATCTTTAAGCTACATATATCTGTCATTATGTGCATAAACCCATGGTCGGGGATTCATACACGTAGGAAATACAAGTGGTACTTAAGCACACATCTGTTGGCCACCTTTTTAACCCATGTTGGTACCCCTTCGAGTGGTAGTGCATAAGACAACACTTGTATACAGATCGACCTAGATCTCCTGAATCCCTCCATAGATAAACCAATCGACCGCTTGACTGCTATAGTGCCATTGAGAACATCACTCGAGAAGATACTCTATAGTACCTGAGTAGTTGGGTAGTACGACTAAGGGCAAGGTCTAGCCTTCTTAGTTGGTGCCCTGAGATATTGGGCCGAGTACTACTGTTGGACCCTACAGGTATATTAGAGAGATATAGCATAGTGAAACCCTTGAATACCTAACCCTTAGAACAAAAAAAAAAAACAGAACATACAATATCTATTGTGGCGCAACTGCGTCTCCAACATTCGAGTTGCGAAATTACTACACATTTCTTCATGTTAATCATTTGGGAATTTCATCACTACAGTATTCTTCAGATTGGAGTATAACTCCGTAGGAGTAAAAAAAATAAAAAAAATGTCTGGATCCTATTGGCACCATTATTTGAGACCTATTCCGTTCGATTTCTCTCTTCTTCCTTATAGCAGTCATACCTATCATTTTTCAGGAAAAAAAAAATCTTGTGGAGTCGACCCCCTTCCAACACCCTTATTTGGGATTTAACCCATTGGATTCCACTCGTCTCCCTAATCATTGTGATACACTTCACCCATAACCCATTTTTTGTGTGGTCCCACCTGCCCCTTTTGTGTTCCCTCGTCATCATGGCCCATACCCGTAGCCAAGACTTGGAAGATCGCTTCACTAACTTGCACTCTAATTTCACAGAAACCCAATAAGATGTGAGACAACTCAGTGCCAATATTTCCACCATCAATGAAAATATGCATTCCTCCATCGTCACCTCAATCGCGGAACTCAAACAAGATCTCAAATAAAACATTACTACCCAGTTTGAATCTTTCACTACAATGATCTGTGCCAAGCTGCATATCCCTACAAATCTTCCCTTATTTGACCCACCTTTTCATACTGAAGGGGAAACTTCCTCTCATTCCCAGAATTTTCAGCCCCATCAATTTCAGCGTGACCTACATGTTTCGCGTGTGGATGTGACCAAATTTGATGGATCAGATCCCATTGATTGGGTAACTCAAATGGAGCATTATTTCTCTTTGTATGGCATTACATATGAGTTGGCCAAACTCCGATACGGTGTTCTCCATCTAGATCAAGAATGTTGGCAACGGTGGCAATGGAAAAAAATGCCTGCCAAGGGTATGTGTCTTGGACACACTTTGTGGCAGAGATTTATGAATTCTTTGACATTGGCACCAACCATTTAGGTCGTTTGACAAAGTTGAAACAATTTGGCACCGTGGAAGACTTTATAGCTACTTTTAAGAGACTGAATTTTCGTACAGAGGGCATGTCTGATGCTTTTTTCTGAGAATGTTTTATCAGTGGCCTCAAGGATGAGATTTGTGCTCATGTCCTCATGGCTTGGACTTAGAGTTGGGTGGATGCTACTAAAAGAGCTAAGGAAGAACAACAACTTATCTCTTCTGAAAACATAAAACCCTCCTTTATTCCTCGCACTAAACCAGTAACTCCCACTCCTCCTTCTACTCCATGAAAGATCCAAAAATTGACCAGAGCCGAAATGGTTGAACGCCAACTCAAAGGCCTTTGTTATAATTGTGATGAAAAATATTTTCTGAGACACGAGTGTAGGGAACAAAATCTTTTTATGGCCATCTCAGAGGATGTTGAGGCTCCCCTTGTGTCTATGTCACTTGTACCCACTAACATAACCTCTCCCTCAGACGCTCCCGAAGTAGAATTGGTCATTTCCCTAAATGCTCTCACTAGATTCTCTGCTCCTGAAACCCTCAAGCTAATTGGTTACATCAAGCATAGAAAGGTCATCATTCTTGTTGATAGTGGAAGCACCCATAATTTTATTCATCTCTACATTTCCCATGAATCTAATTTCTATATCCGTGCAGTCAATAATTTCCAAATCATGATTTCCAATGGTGGGTCCATGAAATGTGGAGGGCGTTGTGAAAATGTGCATCTCTAAATTGGTGAATACCACCTGAAACTAATATGTTTTCTATCAACATGGGAGGTTGTGACATTGTGTTGGGTGCAGAATGACTAAAGACTTTGGGTCCCATTCTCATGTATTTTAAGGAATTAACCATGCAATTTGATCATGAGGGCCAACAATATAAGTTCCAAGGCATCATTGTCGGTTCCCCAGAGATCATTAGTTCCCATCACATGGAAAAGATGCTCAAAAAAGGTCATTTTGGCATTATTTCCCAACTCCATGCCATACAAGCAACTGAGACACCCTCTCTGTCGCAGGAACTCCAATCCATCCTCTCTAAACATCAAGTATTTTTTTCCACTCCCCAGGGACTCCCTCATTCCTGTGGTGTTCATGATCATTACATTCCCCTTGTACCAGGAATCCTTCCTCCCAATATCTGTCCCTATCGTCACCCCTTTTCCCCAAAAAATGAAATTGAGAAAATGGTTCAAGAACTGCTCAACACAGGTGTTATCCGCCCTAATACGAGCCCCTACTCTTCTCCTATGGTAATGGTCCTTAAGAAAGAAGGTTCTTGGCGCATGTGTCCTAACTTCCGGGCCCCCAACAAACTCACCATTAAAGACAAATTTCTCATTCCTGTCATTGATGACCTCTTGGATGAATTAAGTGGCACCCAATTCGTTACTAAACTTGATCTTCGTTTTGGATACCACCAGATCCATATGAAAGAGGCAGACATTCCTAAGACTTCCTTTATAACTCATGAGGTCCACTATGAGTTTTTGTTCCTGCCCTTTGGCTTGTGTAATGCTCACTCCACTTTCTAGAGCCTCATGAATCATGTCTTCTTTCCTTTTCTCCATAATTTTGTCTTAATTTTCTTTGATAATATCCTCATCTACAACAAATCCTGGACAACCCATCTTTCTCATGTGGATCGAGTTCTCCTTCTACTCTCTTAGCACCAAATTTTCCTCAAACAATCTAAATGTGCTTTTGGCGCCTCATAAGTCAATTACTTGGGTCATCTTGTTGGCAAGGCTGACGTCAGCGTGGATCCTAAAAAGATTGAAGCTATGAAATATTGGCCTCACCCAAAGACTCTAAAAATCTTGTGGGGATTTATGGTTTTGACAGGTTATTATCGCAAGTTTGTTAAGAATTATGGAAAGATTGTGGTCCCTCTCAATGCACTCCTTAAAAAACATTCTTTCACTTGGACTCCAATAGTTGCTCAGGATTTTCAAACCTTGAAGATGGCCAGGTGCACCACTCTAGTCTTGGCCCTTCTTGATTTGACAAAGACCTTTTTCCTGGAATGTGATGCTTTCGAGAAAGGAATTGGTGTTGCCCTTATGCAAGAGGGTCGACATTTGGCCTTCACCAACAAACAACTCTTCGAGAGAAATTTGGGCAAATCAATCTATGAAAAGGAAATGTTGTCTATTATACATGCCGTGGATCTTTGGTGCCCTTATATATTGGGGAAACACTTCCAAATTAAGATAGATCATCAAAGACTCAAGTATTTTCTAGAACAATGACTTTCCTCCCCCGAGCAACAAAAATGGGTGACTAAGATCTTTGGATATGGTTATGATATCATTTACAAGAAAGGAAAAGACAATGTGGTTGCTGATTCACTTTCCATAAAATATGAAGATGAAGGGTCCCTTTTCTCTCTCTCTTTCATTGTTCCAGATTGGCTCCACATTGTTTGCCAGGAATGGCTACACGATCCCAAAAGTTTGCATATGATACACATTTGCAGTCCAATTCTCTAGTTCCCCTAGGGTACTCTTGTCGCAATGATAAGATTTGATACAAAGGTTGTTTGTATTTAAGTAAACAGTCAAAACTTAAATCCATGGTACTTTTTGAGCTTCAAGCTACACCCATAGCTAGGCACTCCGGGTTTACCAAAACCTATGACCGGGTCAACCGTTATTTTTTCTGGGAGGGTATGAAACATTTATTTCTGTTCTGCATACTTTTTATATCTAGAATATTACAGGAACTCCATTCACCCAATAACAAGGCAATAGTACTTTGCATTGGAGATTGTTAATTATTTCATTGGTAAATGTGAAATTTGAGCTTTTGGAATTGTTCAAGTTGGATTTAAATTTTATATGCTATTGTATCTCTTGCTTTCCAAGGGTGTCTTTATTGGATAATCGATTGTGTTGTTTTTATCATCTATTAGCTACAAACATTAGGGCTTCTATATTCCATTGTTGTCTCTTTCTTCATTCATAATTTAATCATGGAAATCATTGTTTAACTATTGGAACTGAAAGTGCTTGTCTAGAGCTTCAATTTGAGCCATTTATTTGTTGATTTTTGTGGTTAAATATTTCTGTTGTAGCAAAAGTATGCTACAGCTATAGGGCTGCCACAAACATATGTTGATAACACTCATTAACAACCCTCAATTGTTATCAAAGTCTTGGTCTAAACATTGGAACATTGTGTACTAGTTACAAGCTTTATTTTCCAATATCATATACTTGATTTTGATGGTTCAATTTGCAGTTGTTGTAATTATTCAATGATGATGTATAGTTCCTTACTGCTTCAATTTTGGGACAACAAGCATAACTTGTTGTTTCCCGCTTTTTCTAGGGCTTATTTTATCATATATTGTCTTGGTTTTGGTTGTCTAACATTTGTTTTGTAGGTATTCTCCATTGGAAACTTTTCCTTGACCGATACTCATCCTCCATAAAGCCCTTAGAACCTTTCATTGTGACCTATAGGGGTGTTCCATTCTTATCCTTGGCTTATCCCTTGCAATCCCCCTAGAGTCACCCGAGAAGCCTCCCATGTGTTGGACTTGTCCATCACTAAAACAAGTACAAGTGTGTTGGGATTGTCCCTAGTTGTGTCACACATTTGTTGCTTGAGTTGGTATTTTCCCAAACTACAAACTGTACAATAACATTTTCTAATCAGTTAATACAAAAATTGTGTTTTTATTTATTAAAGAACAAAATTGGTATGTGCTCATAAAAGTTTATCATATGGTCAAAGAGATATTATCCAAGAAAAAATAAAAGACATGTAAATTGAAGTTTTGAATATGTAGAATTTAGAAATGATAAGGTTGAATCCATGAAGATGGGTAATACGTTTTTAGTGAAATGTGGTAATGAAAATTTGATTTTTTAAATATTTTTTAAATTAAATCTCTCAAACTTGATATAAGTCTTGTGAATTTTGACTTGTAGTCAATTTTTGTTGTTGTTAGGAATTGTGTTCTCTTTCTAATGATATTTTTTTTCAAAAAATATTAAGGTCATTTAATGTGTCAATTTTTCATTTAATTAAATGTCTGTCTCTACAAATTTCCAAAAATGTTAACACGTGGATTTTGTTTCCATCCCATATGAGCACGATCTACATAGAACATAGCAGATCCCAATCTTTTTTTTGGAAAATTGTTTTTTTATTATTTTTTGAATCCAACCAATCAATATTTGAATCACATTTTATACACCTTTGTGTTCCCATCAACTTTTTTCCTACTATTTACATAAATTGAAAAACAAAAACAAAAAACCTTTGAAGAGGAGACATCCATGTGGATCTGTCATAATTTTTATGTTTTTTTGGTTGTTTAGTCTTTATGCTACTAATTTTTTTCCAAGTACCTTTGAAATTGTGGGAAAAAGTTTTAGTATATGATTTTAAAAGAAAATAAATAAAAAACATAATATGAAATCAAAACTATGAAAATGATATGCCATTGGATAGAGAATTCAGTGATGAATCCACTAGCATCAACTCTACCAACTAAAATGAAAGAGATGAATTGGTTTCACCCCTGGAAGTTGTAGCCATATAAAATCCTATAGCAAGGGGGATGGATTTTTGGATTTTAAACACTCAATCAAGGAGTTTATCTTGATATAGGTTTTTATAAAGTGTGATCGAGGGATTAGTGAGGATTTTAAAAATATCTCAATCGAGGGTTAATTAAACACTCTATCGAGGTCTTTTTGGGTTAATAAAAGTAGCTTAATCAAATTAAATATTGTCATGACTAATTAAAAAGATGTTGGTTGTGGAGCCTGATTATATTCCTGATTTAGACATCTTGTCTTAGCCATGTTTGGACCCCATTACTTGATGCTAGGTGTGGGGGGGCTTTCCCCTCCACTTTTCTCACCAGGGGGGGCATCGATAAATTTTGGAGCCCCCCCTTGGCAAGGGATTCAGGCGCTGTGCCCCTGAAGTGAAAATTTGGGAAAAAATGCCTTGTAAAATATTGTAATTTCATAGTCAATATGGATTGTTCATTATAAGGTCACATATTTGATAGTAGAAGTTCTATTAGGGATTTTTTCCCTAGAAGGAAACCCTCTTTTTTGTATGAGGAAATTGTATTGTGTCTGTGTATGTGAGTGAGTGAATATTGTATTATGAGAAATGAGACTATGAGAGAAATAAGAGGAAGTTATAGTGGGTGTGTTGTAGGTTGCATCCCTTAATTTGTTGGATAATAATAAAGGAAGGACTTGGCAATTTCTCTGGTGGACATAGGCAACACTAGGTGAACAATGCATATTTGTGTCTCTATTGTATTGTGTATCTTATGTGTTCTATTTCCGCATTTGTTTTATTTTATTGCTCCATGATTCTATTTTTCTAACAAAAGGGACCTCGATCAAGCTATATAACTCAATTAAGTGTTTACTTAACCCAATATAACACTTCAATTGAGGGTTTTCCACATCCATAAATAACCCTTTATTAAGGGATAATTTACGCACTTGATTGAGGTCTTAATAGCTTGATCGAGCACTTAAAATTATCTCAATTAAGGGTATGAAAAAAAAACAATCACCCTCTCCCCTGACAAAAAGTGTTACTTAGCTCCATGGATTCACCCATAACAAAATGTGCATAATACATACTAGAAAATCAATCGGAAAGTATGAACCTTGGCATCCATTGATTATAAATAAACTTCTCTTCATGAAAAATGCTTCTCTTCTTTTTTTTCCTATAAAAACAAATTTATATTTGATATTTCTAGGAGGAAATCAAAATATACATTTTCCTTGGCCTTTTGACCCAAAAAAGATTTTATTGTTGTCAATAGCCTATCCTAGATACTATTAATTACAAAAAAGTTCTCTTGTATCTAACTTCCTCACCTCCCACCTATAAACCCTGAAATATGGTGACAATGTCACTTTATTTATTTTTAAATTATTTTAAATGTGTGATGCTAGTAATGTCATTCTGATGTTATAAACAACACAATGTTTTACAGTGTTAAAAAGTATGATCACAACATCACATACTTTTAGGATCCCTCACATAAATACTTCATATAGTTAAACACCTCACACACTTACCCTTCCACTCCCCATGATGCACTTGGACCCCACAATATATTATCCCAG
>JZKD02S2333845.1:359047-372769 GCA_000966675.3 Picea glauca
TAGTTTTAATGTTGTAGCAATAGTTAATTCCATTAACATTTTTTATTGCTTATGTTCCATCCACAATTTCATAATTACAATAAGTTTTTTAACCTGTGAATGCTTCATCAAACTGTTTGTGTTTTCTCTGTTACAATTTGTGGGATTGGAATTAATAGTTTGAGTCCATCTCTAGAGATAACCAATAATGACATTTTCATATTCCCAGGGATAAGTATTCACGATTGTATGTGTTAAGTACCTTAATAGATCTACAAATATAATCACCACATATATTGAATACACAATAGATCCACAAAACATTATAGAAGAAACCACACTTTATTATATCAAAACCCTTAAAGTAGGGCAACACCATACAATGGATCCTATTATGGAAGGGATCCTCTCCTGTTCACTTGCCTCTTCGAGGGGGCATCCTCCTATTGAGCTACAACTCACAATACAATAATTCTCTTCATATCCCATTACATTGCTTGAACTCCTTTATATAGTGCTACCATCACCTAAGAACATTCTAGAGAAGGAAACTTTTAGAAGTAGAACCTTCTAAGAAGTCCTCTTACATTTATTATATCTAACTACCCATTTATTTTATATAACTACCATAGTGGGCCTTATTTAATAATATAGTGGATCTAGTCCACCTTACATTGAATGGCCTCCACTATTATCACTATTGGCCCTCTGCCCCCCCCCACTACCTCTCTATCTACCTTACATTCCATCCCCCTTATGAAAGTGATGTCCTCAACGCTTGGTGTACAACCATATACCAGGGTCCCATGGATACGTGTGGACAATAGTGCTGAAGTAGACTAGAGAACCAAGGTCCCATGTAGAAAGGAAAGCCACCATGCTGAAGTAGTCCAACCACCATTGTAAGCCTAGGTCCCATGTCCAAGTGCTCATGTGAAATCCCTGTAGAAGATTTTGGAACCCAATAACCAATGCAAAAGGATGCTCCAAATACTGACACCTATCATGTGGATCCAAATAAGAATATCCATCCACACAGTGGAAAAGGGTCATAACAGAATATGGAAGGAATAATGCCACTGTAGAGTATGCAGGATGGACACTGGTAATAATAATTGTCTCTCGATTTGTCATATTGATGCTGTCTACAAAAGGTGTATTAGAGTCATCAAATAAAATATGAAAGTGGTTGTCATCCCATAAATGACAACTATCCATATACCAATCATCACAATCGGCCTCAAAATCATACCAAACATATATTTCTTGATTATATTCATCCTTGATGTCTGCCATAAGAAATCTGTCCTGCATGTTATCCAATGAATCTTGAATACTATGAAAACTAGCATTGAGGCCATCTGCAAGGTCATGCAATCTAGCATCCAATGTGTCATACAATTGGGATTTGAATGCTTCAGTAATTTGTAGAATTTTTTTGAGGGTTTGAGAGGAAATAGCCATCTGATCACCCTATGAAATATTCGTTCCCTCAACCTTCATGAAAAAACCCAAAAAATAGAACAATAAGTTACGACAGAAAATCACGGTTTTTTCTGGAAAAACCCTAAAAAACTGTTGAATTTAAAATGCTCATAACTTCACTTCCCAAACTCCGTTTCGGCTAATTTTGTTTTTTGAAATTGGGTGAAATTGTGAGAGGAACTCAGATCTATAATTTTTTTGGGCAAATTCGGCCTCCAGATGCTACAAAAATAAAAAATAAAAAAATCGCGCCTCCGTCCGCGGAAAAAACCCTGAAAAATTGTAGATTTTAAAACTTCAATATCTTGACTTCTTGGACTCTGTTTCAGATGATTTGTTTTTTCAACTTGGGTGTTTTTATGAGATGAAATCAGATATAAAACCTGTTTCTGCAAATTTTCCACATAAATATATAGAAAATTTCTGGAATGTCGCGACCCTCTTTTTTCATTTCCAAAACAAAATCTGCAAAAATAAAAAATATTTGCCCACAATGTCTACCAAGGAAAATGATCTGATACCAATTGTTAAGAACCAAAGACTGAATACAAAAACACCGCAAAATATATACAAGAACAATATGAAAAATCTTCTTTATTACTATCAAACGCTTGAGGTAGGGCAACACCATACATGGATCCTATTATGGAAGGGATCTTCTCCTATTCACTTGTCTCTTCTAGGGGGCATCCTCCTATTGAGCTACTGCTCCAAATACAACACTTCTCTTCATGTCCCATTAAATTTCTTGAGCCCTTTTATATAGTGCTACCATCACCTAAGAACATTCTAGAGGAGGAATCTTCTAGAAGTAGAACCTTCTAAGAAGTCCTCTTACATTTATTGTATCTAACTACCCATTTATTATATCTAACTACCATAGTGGGCCTTATTTAATAATAGTGGACCTAGTCCACCTTACATTGAATAACCTCCACTATTATCACTATGGGCCCTCTGGGCCCCCCACTACCTCTATAGCTACCTTACAGTATGGTTTTCCATCTCATTGAAATCATAGTTTAAGTTCTTTTGTAAATGCAAGTTACAAATTTCTGGTTATAATTACAATTACATAGTCCTATAGAATATCAATTCAATCACTAATAGAGAAACATCAAAACTTGAAATGTCCTGAGCCTTCTTTGTGAAAGTTGATCCCAGGGATTGGTATTTTCCCTCTAGAATTTTCATTGTCATTTCAGATACACAGTTAATACCATACAATGTATGATAGATGAGTCACATCTATGTATACAAAACTTGTTTATATAAATTAAGTGTAGTACCACCATGTATTCATCACATTAAATGTATTGATTGTGGGTTTAAGTGTTAGAATCATTTCTCATAAGCTTTACCTTTGGACTAATAGAATCTATTATAGAGAAAGTTGTAGGTTGGGAAAATCCCGACCCAAGCAAAAAGCAAGTGCTACAACTTGGGAATCTTACACTCAATGTCACCTCAATGTAGGTCCCACACTTCAAGGGTGACTAGGTCACTCTAGGGTGGCGATCCTGGTTGTTGGAGTACTTCACACACACCTAGGATTTATTTTTCCTTGTTTATTAGTCATTATCCAGTCTCCTATATTTTAGGGGAGAATATTCCACCTGGAGAATATTCTCTTTCAGTTGACACTTCAGTTTAACTAGTTGAGTTGAGTTTAGATGCTGCATTGGTTTTGTCACCATGCAACACTGGGATCATCACCAACTAATGTGCACTTGCCTTGGGATCATCACCAAACTAGCACATTACCCTTTATTTCCTAAGTTAACTCCTCACTAATCTCTATTCAGTCAGTTAATTGAAGACTAGTTGACTAGTTAACTCAACTAGGTGGCAATTCACTCCCGTAACTGCCTGAGAGACTAGAATAGGTGGCAGTTTACTCTCGTAGATGCTGGTGTGTGTCCAGATCACTCTAGACCACCACTATGGATCATTAGTTACTCATGTATCCTATATGTATTTTAAATTATTCACTCTTTGAGTGTGGAATACGGTTAATGAGAATTCTTTCATTCTTTCTCTCCTTCTTCTTCTTTCTCCTATTCTCTCTACAAATGTGTGTATCATTGTTTAGCTAGATCTATTATGTGTAGGTTCAACACATTTACACCGGTGACCCTAGGGAGAATGATATGGAGATGAATATGGATGGAAGTGAAGCCCCTATAGGTCAAGTCTAAGTGGAGGGAAAGGTGGGAAGATTTTCCTTGTAAGCCAAGTAATTGTTGCCCCACATGTATAATACTTCTCCGGATGATTGTACCTGTCTGAGACACAAGAAAAGACACTTTCCAATAATATATGTTAATTGGAACAACAAGTTAATATTGATGTCCCTAATTTTCAGTAATAGATAAAAATATATATCAACAATAAAATGGCATTATAAGCTGCTCAATAAATGCTAAAGATCAAGTTGAAAATGCAAGAGAAAAACTAGTAAATGACTAGATAAACTCAAGATGAAAAACCAATACTCTTAGCATAAAATATAAGGCTGTTGTAAACACTTGTCTGCATAAAATTATATCATCCTTATGTATGTAACATTAAATTTATTACAACAAGAAAATCAACCATTGAAATCCCCTCAAACTTTGCCAAAAAGTGCATTGGACCAAGGAGAAAAGGTGTGCAAACTTTGAGAAAAATCCAATGGTTTATAAGAGAGTTATTCAAGCAAATGAGTTAGGATTTATGCAGCCCTAATGGATGACTATGTAATTTTGTAACATAAGCAAGAAGTAGTGGGATATAGGGGATGACCTAGTAGGGTAAGACTCCTCTCAATGAGGCCAACCAACTTCAAGCAAGAAACCTTTCAAAAGACCAAAAATTTGTGTTTCCCAAGGCATTGATTTTATATCTCCAATGAAAAAAAAGGGGGTATGACTAGTGCCTTTAATATTGGGTTAATGGAGTCAAATAAACAAATATATTATAGAAGCTACCTCATTGGGGGTGTAATCCCTTTTACTTCCCAAGGCAAGTTTCTCCAGGCTAGGCTTTAAGCTAAGAGGGTGTATGCCCTTATACTTCTCTTAGAAAAACCTTGTATAATGAATGAGATGAAGCAAAAAAATGATGAATAATATGGTGGGGATGTATTCCCTTATAGTTCCCACCTAGGTCCTAGCATAACAATACTTGACTTGAAAAAATGATAGCATAATAGTAGAAAACCATACCAAGATCAAGATAAACGCCAAGATAATCCACCACATGAACTAGAAAGCATCATCCAAGGCTAGTTATAGACTTCCATAAACCATTCACCAATAGATATCCATCAATAGGTGCACAAGAGATAAAAAGAACCAAGTGTGGTGCAGATTTCATATCCAATTCCTCTCACAAGAGGGAGAGTTATGTTTTAAATGAGATCTCATGATCTCTATTTATACAAAATGTAGCTAACATAGTTTTTCCACAAATTAAGGAGTAAAACACAATATTAGGGGACAACAACCCAAATTTTTCCTCATTAACAAAGTAATATTAAACAATTCACTTAAAATTTCACTTTTTGCACAAATAAAACCCTAATTTAGGAGGACGTCACCCCTTTAGAGGATGTTTTTCCACTTTGAGGAAGTCGTTGGTGTTGGAGAAGCATGAATAGGCCTCCAAAGGCCACATGTCAAGCATATAAGAAATATCATCATGGTGAATACCACCTCCTCATCAAAACATCCATCTTTGAAAATAGTGGCACCTCACCACCATGCCCTAGCCCCAAAAGCATGATGTCAAGATAAAAAATAGGACGTTTTTCCCCTCCTAGGAAAATCGTTTGGCAAGTGAGGGTTGGGATATGTATTCCAAGTCATCAACAAGGCCTTCCAAGTCTAATCTCTCTCATCTAGAATGCGGGCCCTTGGCATCCAAACTATGGGCTTGTAGCCCCATGTAAGCCCAAGCTAGGCTTGTTCTCCAAAAATTCTCCACCAACTAGGTCTTGCAAAGACAAATGAGGACGCCCTACAAGGATCTCAAGTCTTAACATCATGATAAGTGAATCCAATCAATAAATAATCCATCTAATCATGTGCATAAAATATCACTATATCAAATAATTAACAACTCAAAGACACTATGTGACTTGTCAAGCTTAAATATGGGAGGGTTGACGAGGTGTCCTATTGGGTACATCTTTCCCTAGTTCAAGGAGAGATTCCAAGAGATCCCTCTCTAAGCCATGTAAAGTGGATGAAGTGGTTGGGGTCAAGACTCAATGGGCATAGGGCTCATGGCATACAGGGATCATAGTGTCTCATTCATGGGTGCCTTTGTAGAGGTTGTGTGGTACCTTCATCTGCAATGCACTTTTTCCAAGCCCATCAATTTCATTTTATATTTCTTTCTCTATTTTCTTTCAATATAGAATAAGGATAGGTTGAAGGTCACTGCCCTAGCATGGTGACCAGATAATGGCAATGTCACCCACAAACACCTAATGGAAATGAGAAGGTTGGCTTGTGATGATACCCCCTTTCTCTCAGCCATGCAACTGAGAGTCATTTCTCTGGTTTGGTGACAAGATGGTGACAATTTCATACCACTAGATATCCATGGATGTGATAGGTCGGCTTGTGATGAGACCTCATATCCTTCAACTAACCTTTTAAGCATTATTTATTATATTGTGGGTCCCCTTTATTTAAAGATAATATTTTCATTTCTTTCTTGGGTGATCCCTAGGTGAAGCATCTGGAAGGTTTATATAAGGCTTCTATATTTTACCCAACATCAACCCCTCTAGGCCTTTATCCCCTTTTTAACATAGAATGAGGGACAACCCCTTCTTGCGTCAATACACCCTAAAATCCAAAGAGATAAGGAAATGAAGGGGAACAATGATGGAAAGTGGTAAGTATGGTCAAGAATGGTATGATGGCTCATTAAGGGAGTTCCCAGTATCAAACCCATCCCCAAGGAAAACCACTTACTAGGGAACAATGTCAACCACCAAGGTGAAGTAGGGAAAAAGGCGTAATGTCCAATCACATATCATGAAATCTAGAGCAATATAAGACACAACATAATAAAATGGATTAAATATTGAAATGATGCTCACCATAATACTGACTTGTACCTCATGGAGCAAGGCCCACTGCCTTCCTAAAGCCAACTAGTGTGGTGGATTCCATCTATAAAACTGTGACCATCTTTGGTGGTGAGTGGGTTTTCCTTTTGTGAAAAAGAGTACTCTTGGTCATGTAGTCTCTCATCATTCCATATCTGCAACCTGAGGGCCTCAAGACATAATCTCCTTAGTTATCCATAAAATGGGGATAACATCTGTATCTTACTTGGGGACATGTTCTCTCCATAGAGTGCATGAGAACCACAACATATCCTGAAAGACGTGTGCCTGCAAGGAAACATCAAACTTTCAAGTGCAGGATGCCCTACTCATCCTTGTTATCATATGATGATAAATCAAAGCCAACTAAACTAGAAAAATAAAATTTTGACATTTTTTCAAAAAATTCTAAGCTAAGCATGAAATCAATATGCAAGTAGATAAAAATGAAAATGAGATGCATCTAAACTAATATGAGAAATCAAGATGCAAATTCAGGGAATCAAATTGACTTACCTACTTACCTAGGGCCTTGGGGCCCTAAATATTACATGTTGGATGATGTGAGGTGAAGTCATACAACGAGTGCAACCATCTGATCATCTCATCAAAGTATCCCCTCTGTGCTTAATCATATAATAAAACAAAGATAAGCTAAGCAAATAATAGTCATGGGTATAAGCAGACATATAATCGATCATGAAATAGAACTCATGAACATGGGTGGGAGGGAGGAAATCATGCTAGAAAGAGAAACCATCAGCCTTATCATCCTTCCTGAAAGTGTAGCCACAAGACTAATCAATCCATCTCTAAAGGGGGATAGTATATGTAGATGAAGGCTCATCTTCATTTGTGCATAAAGACTCACTTCTTGTTGAGGGATTAGAGGAAATGAGAGATCAAAAGAATATTGCATGGTCTCTTGGAGAAGAGGGTAAGAGGTAAGGAACAATCTCAGGTGTAGATAAACATTGCCTCTTCCCATGTGAATCTCCATGGCAATCTCCAAGATGAAAATACTTTCTCTTTGAAGAATGAATCTCTGGCTTCTCTGAGGTGGCCATGTCTTGGTATTCCTCAAAATTTGAGAACAAAGGTTGGAAACCCTCATAAAACAAGTTTGCATCCTCAAAAGGGTATGTACCAAAGGATGACTAAGGATCACTCTGAGTATGCTGTGACAAGTCATATTTGAAGGGGCAGAACAAATTTGTAACCATATCATCACCAAGTTGCCAAGCATCTGAATCATATATGTATGAGGACCACTCCTCTGATGATGAAAAATCAACCCCCTCTTCCTGAGAGCCACCCTCAATATCATAAATGGGATCTCTATCAATACTGAAACAACTCACATCACATCTACGTCTCCCAACCTGTATGAAATCATCAATGTGTTCGTCAACTATATCCGAGGGTTGTTCCATGAATTCATATGCACAATAGGAGTTGATCACTTCCTCACAAGATTGGATAAATTCATTTTATTCAAAAGGGAAATAAGATAAAAAAAAATCACATTCAAGCCTTCTGCAAGAGAAACTTCATCGAGATCCTTTGGGAAATTTTCTTCATTTCCACAGTCATGCAACAAAGCATCATAAAAGTTCTCAAAAGGATTATAACTCATCATGTTCTCTTCTTGATGTGCAGGAGGAGAAAAGGTCTGGATGTTCTCATCAAGTGGAAGAGTAGATAATTCATCTTCATATGCACAAGGACAACAAGCACAAATGATATCATCTTTTTCAAGTGGAAGAAAGGACACCAATGTCTCTTCATATGGGTCCTCATCATCCTCAAAAGGTTCAAATAACTCACCATATTTATCTTGATCTAAGATGAGTTCATAGAGTTCCTCGGGAATGAAGAGTTGTTCATCATCACTTGGGAAGCCTTCTTGGTATCCATACTCCTCGTTTAGAGCATCGTATAATGAATCTGTTCCAAAATATGCAATGATCACTTCCCAAGATGAATTTTGGGTAGGAATTTTCTCACAATATTCTATGATGGCATCAAGTTCCTCTTTTCTTTGCTGACAAAACTTAACCAGAAAGTCCTTATCAGGGAAAAGACTCATTATTTGTTCACAAAACTTGGAATATTCATCTCTTCTTCACTTGAGACGTTCAAAATTTTCCTCATTGGTGTTGTCCACTTCTTGTTTTTCAACTGTCGTTTCAACACACTCTGGAAGAATAATTCCTCTTAAGCATTCAATAGGATCAAGGTTAAAACCTTCTCTTGGAAAGGAATACTCCAGGTCCTGAACTGTATCTTCAAGACCTTGAGCTTCTAGTCCCCAATGCTTAAGGAACTCTCTAATGAGGATCGTAAAAAAAGACATGCTTATTGGATTATAACAATGTCTGATCCAATCTCTCGGTTCCCTTCCCAAGGATAGCAGAAACAACCACACGCACATATCCTCATGTTGTGCACTAAAAAATGATATGGCTCTAACAAACTCAACAACATGTGGTACGACTAACAATGGATTACCATCAAAGTTTGGGAGAAGGTCGAATTGGTTAATTGGGCACTTATTTGGATATCTGTCAATAGCTTCGAGATCCAAATATTTGTATGCTTCATGAAAGCACTACATGGCCATGTTTCTATTACTTAGGGTAACACCTCAATGGACTCACCAGATTATCTCAAGGATCATCAAAGGATGAAAATGTGAAAACAAAGGAAAAGTAGGTTATGGGAAGGTGGAGTCGCTAGATGATTTTCAAGAAGAGTTCATCAAGAAAGGTGGAAAGGGAATGCCCCTCGAGTGGAGTCGCCAGGAAAGCTAAGGGAAAGAATTTAGGATAGCTTTCCAAAGTGTCATTAGGGTATGAAGAGGATTTAAGATCCTTCCCGAAAATGACGCTAAAATGTTATAGTGCAAGCTGTAGGTTGAGCAAAGCCTGACCCAACCACAAATCAAGTGCTACAACTTGGGAATCCTACACCCAATGCCACCTTGACGTAGGTCCCGCACTTCAAGGGTGACTAGGTCACTCTAGGGAGGTGATCTCGGTGACCCTAGAGGAATTTAAAATGAGATGAAGATGGATGGAAGTGAATCCCCTATAGGTCAAGTTTAAGTGGAGTGAAATGTGGGAAGAGGTGCTTTGTAAGTCAAGTAATTGTTGCCCCACAGGTATAATACTTCTCCAGATGATTGTACCCGCCCGAGACACAAGAAGAGACACTTTGCAATAATATATGTTAGTTGGATAAACAAGTTAATCTTGCTGTCCCTGATTTGCAGAAATATATAACAATATATATCAGCAAGAAAATGGCACTATAAGATTCTCAATAAATGCTAAAGATAAAGTTAAAAATGCAAGAGAAAAACTAGTAAATGACTAGCTAAACTCAAAATGAAAAAACAATACTCTTAGCATAAAATATAAAGCTGTTGTAAACACTTGTCTACAGAAAATTATATCAGCCTTATGGCTATAACATTCAATTTATTACAGAAAGAAAATCATCCACTGAAATCCCCTCAAACTTTGCCCAAAAGTGCATTGGACAAAGCAACAAAGGTGTGCAAACTTTGAGCAAAATCCAATGGTTGATAAGAGAGTTATTCAAGAAAATGGGTTAGGGTTTCTTCAGCCCTAATGGCTGAAGATGTAATTTTTTAACAGTAACAAGAATTAGTGGGAGAGAGGGGATGCCCTAGTAGGGGAATACTCCTCTCAATGAGGCTAACCAACTTCAAGCAAGAAACCTTTCAAAAGACCAAAAATTGTGTTTCCCAAGGTAATGATTTTATATATCCAATGCAAAACAAGGGGGTATGACTAGTGCCTTTACTATTGGGTTAATGGAGCTAAATAAAAAAATATCTTAGAGAAGCTACATCCTTGGGGGTGTAATCCCTTTTACTTCCCAAGGCAAGTTTCTCTAGGCTAGGGTTTAAGCTAAGAGGGTGTATGCCCTTATACTTATCTTAGAAAACCCTTGTATAATCAATGAGGTGAAGAAATAAAATGATGAAGACTATGGTGGGGGTGTATTCCCTTATAATTACCAGTGTTGTATATCTCTCCGATATTCCGATAAATTTTGATTTAAACACATGTCCGATATATTTGAAATATTCTGAGATATTCCAAGTTAGACCTCTGTCTTGCAACATTTTCTGAGATATTCTGATATTTTCCGCTGATGTCACCGAGAATTTACATTCCAAACCCTCGCCAATACTTTCCCCGAGACGAGATATACAACATTGATAATTACCACCTAGGTCCTAGCATAACAATACATAACTTGAAAAAATGATAGCATAATAGTAGAAAACCATACCAAGATCAAGAGAAATGCCAAGATAATCCACCACATGAACTAGAAAGCATCATCCAAGGCTAGCACTAGAATTCCATCAACCATTCACCAATATATAGCCATAAACAAGTGCACAAGAGATAAAAAGAACCAAATGTTGCGCAAATTTCAGATCCAATTCCTCTCACAAGAGGGAGAGTTATGTTTTAAATGAGATCTTATGATCTCTATTTATATAAAATGTAGCTAACATAGTTTGTCCACAAATTAAGGAGTAAAACACAATATTAGGGGTCAACAAACCTAATCTTACCCCCTTAACAAAGTAGTATTAAACAATTCACTTAAAATTTCACTTTTTGCACAAATAGAACCCTAATTTAGGAGGACACCACCCCTTTAGGGGATGTTTTGCCACTTTGAGGAAGTCGTTGGTGTTGGAGAAGCATGGATAGGCCTCCAAAGGCCACATTTCAAGAATCTAATCACTCTCATCATGGTGAAGACCCTATCCTCCTCAAAACTTCCATGTGTCAAAAGAGTGGCACCTCACCACCATGCCCTAGCCCCAAAAACATGATGTCAAGATAAAAAATAGGATGTTTTTCCTCTCCTGGGAAAATCATTTGGCAAGTGAGGGATGGGATATATCATCCAAGTCATCATCAAGGACTTCCCATCATGATCTCTCTCATCCGGAGTGCATTCCCCTAGCATCCAACCTGTGGGCTTGTAGCCCCATGGAATCCCAGGCTAGGCTTGTTCTCCCAAAACTTTCCACCAACTAGGTCCAACAAAGACAAACGAGCATGCTCTCCAAGGATCTCAAGTCATAACAATATTATAAGTGAATCCAATCAATAAGTAATCCATCTAATCATGTGCATCAAATATCACTATATCAAATAATTAACAACTCAAAGACACTACGTGACTTGTCAAGATTAAATACGAGAGGGTTGATGAGGTGTCATATTGGGTAGGTATTTCCCTAGGTCAAGGAGAGCTTCCAAGAGATCCCTCTATAATCCATGTAAAGTGGATGAAGTGGTTGGGGTCAAGACTCAATGGGTAGAGGGCTCATGACATACAAGGGATAGTAGTTTCTCATTCATGGGTGCCTTTGTAGAGGGTGTGTGGTACCTTCATCCACAATGCACTTTTTCCAAGCCCATCAATTGCATTTTATCTTTCTTTATTTATTATCTTTCAATATATCATAAGGAGAGGTTGAAATTCATTTCCCTGGCATGGTGACCAGATGCTGGAAATGTCACCCACAAACACCTAATGGAAATGAGAAGGTTTGCTTGTGATGAGACCCCCTTTCTCTTAGCCATGCAAGTAAGAGCCATTTCCTTGGTTTGGTGACCAGATGATGACAATGTCATACCACTAGATATCCATGGATGTGATAGGTCGACTCGTGATGCAACCTCCTATCCTTCAACTAACCTTTTAATCATTCTTTATTATATTATGGGTCCCCTTTATTTAAAGATAAGCGTTTCATTTATTTATTGGGTGATCCTTGGGTGAAGCATCTGGAAGGTTTATATAAGGATTCTATATTTTACCCAACATCAATTCCTCGGGGCCTTTATCCCCTTCTTCCCATAGAATGAGGGACAACCCCTTCTTGGGTCAATACACCCTAAAATCCCAAGAGATAAGGAAATGAAGGGGAACAATTATGGAAAGTGGTAAGTATGGATGGGAATGGTACGATGGATCATTAAGGGAGTTCCTAGTAGAAAACCCATCCCCAAGAAAAACCACTTACTAGGGAACAATGCCAACCACCAAGGTGAAGCAGTGAAAAAGGTGTAATGTCCAAGAACATATCTTGAAATATAGAGCAATCTAAGACACAAAATAATCAAATGGATTAAATATTGAAATGATGCTCACCATAATATTGAATTGTACCTCATGGAGCAAGGCCCACTTCCTTCCGAAAGCCGGTTGGTGTGGTTGATGCCATCTGCAAAACTGTGACCATCTGTGGTGGTGAGTGGGTTTTCCATCTATGAAAAAGGGTACTATTGGTCATGTAGTCTCCCGACACTCCATATCCGCAACCTGAGGGCCTCAAGACATAATCTCCTTAGTTATCCACAAAATGGGGATAACATAATCAATTTAATATCAGTAGTGTAAGTCTAGATATTCAATACCTTTATAGCTGATTGACTAAAAGGAATGCTTTGGGTAAAAGTTATGATCATACTTCATACTTTGTTTCATTAGTTTTGGACAATAATTAGGATTCTTTCTATCAAATATAACCTCACATCCAGAGCATAAACACTTAGCTTATTAAGTGAAAGATTGCATCTTGAATCTTGGAAGGAGATTTGATAACAAATTAGTTATTAGTTTTTGCTTTTAAGTTATCTACTAGAAATTGAGTATTTTTGTGTGTGAACACTTAACACCCATAGATTGAGAATTAAGATGAGAACGGATCAAAGAACATGATCACACATAGATCAGAGATCTATGCATGACATATAATGTTATTTAGTTTCTTCTCATACTTGATATTAATTTTGTGGACAAAGTTAAGCTAATTCAAAAGGTTTGCTTGATATTATCTTGATAAATGATTGGCTTGAAGTGTAGTTTGCTTGTCTCCGAAATTGCTAGAGTAGTTTTAGAAGTTACAGTAGTTTGAAATTCAATAGTTTACCTACACATACTATGTATACAATGCACAAGTTTACAAACCAGATTGACAAGTACAAAGTATATTAAAGTAACAATTAATTTACCCAACTTTTTTGGTGTTGTTACCAAGGAGTTGTTAAAAGGTAAAAGGTAGAAGGATAATTTAGTTAGTTGTTTCT
>JZKD02S2333845.1:393119-423106 GCA_000966675.3 Picea glauca
GGCATAAGGTTATGGGAAGCCCCTGAATCCATGAGGCAGTTATGCAGCACTTTATCATGTATGTTCAGGGATGTGTAGAAAGGAGGGGATGAATCATCTCTATCTTCTACCATGGGACCTAGAACAACTATTGGATTTTCATCTTGGAGATTTATTGAGTCTGTGGAAGGTTGGGGAGGCTCAGATTGTATCATCTTGGAGAGGGACCTTTTGAAATCTTCATTTTTAACTAGTTTGGATAGGGGTATAGGGATTCTAATATTCTGAATCTGATGCTCAAAATTAAAGGAGGGAATAGGCTTAGCAGCTTCCCTTACCTCAAAGACAGGTTCCTTGGTTGTTGGCGAAGTATTCTGAGTTTCCTTTCCTTAAGTAGTGGTTGTTGCAGCTTTAATAGGTATTTCCTCTATGAGGGGATGATCCTGGCTATCAAAATTCCCTTCTTTCTTTCTTGACCTGAGATTATATTTGTTAGGAGTGTTGCTGGCTTTTCCCCCTCTACTCAACTCGTTGATTTGAGTGTTGATAATGGATTCTTCATATGCAGATTAAGTCAAATGAGGAAACGGGGAAGTGTCCTCTATGCAGTGGATCTCAGGATCAAGTTCATCCACCTCCTCCCCTTCTTCATGAGAAACTAGGTTGTTTTGGAGAGGGGTTGAAATCCTCTAATCATCTCTATCTCTGCTCTTGTGTTCCCTTGGGAAATCCTGTGGCACATTGTTATTAGGATTCCTTAAGCCCCTGCTATCTGTATTTTGGGGATTTTTGTACATGGGCTTCCCTTCTAATTCCCACCTTTCCATCCTTGCAGAAAGTGATTTTAGCACTATAGTTGTCTCATCTATCTAAAGGGGCAGGGGAGAGGAACTGAATGGGGAGGCTTTAGGCCTCTTCCTGGATATGTTTCTATCAGCAGTATTCCTGAGTCGGTCAACAACCAATACGTTAGATTCTACCTCCATGGTTGCATCCTGCATGTGGGCCAGAGTAGTGTCTCTTCTTTCCCTCGAAAAGAGGCAGAAATCGGGATCAAAGGTGCTAGCATAAGTGATATTTGCAGAGGCTTCGGAGGGTTTTATCTCAGCAGGGATTTTATTGTCATTTTATTGAATCTCTTGGAGAAGTCAGAGACAAGCTCTCCTTCTTTTCTCTTCAAAGACCCAAACTCTGTCATGTAATACATGAAGTCTTTTTTATCTCCCCACTGTCTCAAAAAGGCAATATCCAAAGTTGCGATCCCATCAATAGATCCAGGAGGCAGGACCTTAAACCATTTTCTAGCCTCGCCTTGAAGACTATGGAAAAAAATCCTCATCCATGGGTCTGCATGCATGATAACATTATCATCTGTAAAACTGTAAAAGGATTCTAGGTGTTCTTCTGTAGTTATGTCCCCCTCGCCTGTAAACTTGGGCAGCTGCTTGAGGTAACCATCTATTGGGAGGGCATTGAGAGGTTGAGGTAACACAAGGGGATCATACCTAGTGGCTATAATATCCTTCATTTAGGTCATAGGGGGATTTGCTTCTGCAATAGGGATATTATGTGGAGAAGAAATCAAAGGAGAAGCAGCTAGAAAAAGGGATACTGGGGATGAGATTCTAAGTGGAATGGGAAACAATAGGGGATTTAGGGAGAAGGCTAACGGGCTTAAGCCAGAAGATGGTTCTCTTTGTGCAGAAGTGGCAACAGTAACAAGAGGAGGATTGGTAAAGCTAGGAGTGGGGAAATATTCTGTGGTCGTGGGTCTACGCCAAGGTACAGCTTTAGGGGAGAGGGGAGTGGAAAGGATTTCTCCCTCCAATCCCATACTAGGGGGGGGGATCAACAGGAACACTCTCGAAATTCAGGAAATGGGAAACTTTAGAAAAAGGTTTGCTAAGAAACTGAGGAGGAGAAAATGGAGTTCCTACAGAAGGAGATGGCGGATTACCTGGTTCGACGACAAAATCCTCTCCTTCAAAGGCCTTTCCTTTTCTGAGAACCACCTCCGAATCAGTTTCAGGTGTAGCTAGAGGCAGTTGTGGATGGGATCGCATGTGTCTGCCTCTGAAAGCCACAACTAACATGGCAGGTTCACCACAGTAGAGTCGTCACAATGGAGTCACCAGGTGCGTAGTAGCAATCTTCAAAGATTCTAATACCTGATGCACCTTCAGAATTAGAGGCTCAATGTCGTTCAATCTTGAGGAAAATTTTCAACTTCGTCCACGGCAACGGCGCCAGAAATGTTAGCGTCAGAAGTCACTCTTGGATTTCAACAGTAGCAGAGCCCGACACCCATCAGTTTATTTCACGAATTGTTTATAAAAAGGGGGTGATCGCATGGAAGTTAACTCAAAACAATATTGTTCTAAGTCCGAAACTAGGCCAGGAATGCATGGGCAAGTGAGGTCTTAGACAAACTTCAGACAGTGAGTTGTAGTAAGGGTGAATAGGGGGAAGAATTATATAAGAGAAATGCAAAGTTTTGTCGTAAACATCAGGTTTCTAACAAACGGTAGGAGAAAACATCTAAACACAAGATCTTCTTACATTCAAACGTAGAAAACCGAAGAATGCAACAATGCAACATTAAATCCTTTATCATAACATAATTGCAATAATTTATGTGAATCAGTCAATCATGAACTCCCTCAGTATGAGATGAAAACTAGATGGGGTAAGGAAACTATCTATCATTAAACAAGAAATCTTACATACATATGCATAACCAGAGAACTAGAGTGTCTATTAAAACTTTACAATCGGGAGCTTCGCTCTACCATCCATCCCTTAAAAAATATCAAAACTAAGTATATATACTCCTAAACATTTTCCCATCAGAGGCCTCCTAGACTTTTGGGATGAGGTGTCTCTTCAATCAAATATGGCCTGCACTCCTCTGTCATATGCCACCTTAATTCTGCATGGCTCACGCCAGGGGGTAGATGAGCCCTTAAATGTTGAATTATCGTGTGCAGACTTCCCTAGGGAGTCGAGGACTCGGAATGGCTTCCGTGGGAAAAAAAACAGTACAGAGGACCACCTCGGGTGGACTTCCTGTCGAGACCTCCATACCTTTCAATTAATGAGTGAGGTGAGGTTTCAACCACCCCCTCTCTTCTTCATTCGTTCCAAGCAGTTATTAGGATTTAGATCAAGTCAAACCGGCATCTGGAGAACACGGTGCTCCCCTTCTGAAACTCAACTCGGCACTTTTGGCCCCCTTTGTACAACCTTTTCTACTCCCTCAAGTGACCACGGGCCATGACCCTACTCTTATCCTCAAAGGCGCTTTTGGCACTTCGGGTTTCGGGGCTTTGAGATATGAAGCCCTTACCCTTAGAATTATCGAATGTCGACATGCCGATGTGATCACGCACCACGCATCCTTTTGGATGGACGGCTAAGATTACATCTTCGGAACTGACACTATGAAAATCCCGAAGGGCCCCACCCATGGCTCATATCATGTGCCGCATGTCCTCCTAATCAATGGTCCTGGTCCTTTCGGGATTTCGTGCACCGGGAGTTCACGATGCGCTTCTTCCTTGAAATCCCGATTGACTAAACTGCGAAAGCAAGGATGTGCGACGCGTGTACTTCAAGTGAACGGTCGAGATAGCATTTGTTATTTAAAAGGGGGTTGCCTTCATTCCCAGGCTTGCTTGACGTGACCTGACGCTAGGACTGTGGGCTCATCTCCAAAGGTGCCTTCGACATTTCGTCGATCGTCAATTTCAGCTACAGTGAATGGGAGGTCCCTTGTCTCCTAAAACGTCGATCCCTAAAATGTTGATTGGCTGCCACCTAGACCGACTGGATCGAACGACCCAGATTTTGTAATATAGGTATTGTCCATTTTGCTAATCCCGATGCAACTCTGTTAACTGGGATTCCCCGCCGACCGTCGATCTGCTTTGCCAATTGATCCTTGCCGTTGAAATCAGACTGCTCGCTCTCTTGATTTTTAAACCCGAAATGGACTCCCCCTATGGGCTGCACTCGGCGCTTAGGTTGTGGCCTTGGACTAGAATGCATTTGATGGGTTTTCACACCCCCCTTTCTTCGCATTTTGCATCAAGGGTCTAAAATCGGGAAAAAACACCCTGCTTGCAAGAATTAGTGCTAACATTAGGCTCCATGGGGGATAGAGTCGTCCCTGTGATGCTCTAAGAACTCATTTTGTAGCTTCAGTGCCTTATGTTGGGTTATGGAGTCATTTACTAAGCTGAAAAATAAAAAATGAAAATAAACAAGGAATCAAAAGGACAATATTTACAAACAAAGGAGCCGTCTAAGGCTCAAACAAAACATTTCTTCAGAAAATGCCCATTTACTGGGTTGTTTAAAACCTCTTCCCCCTCCAAATCCTGCAACCTATACGTGTTGTTTGAGAAAACCTCAGAGATTTTGAAAGGCCCGATCCATAGGGCATAAAAATTGTTGTGTTTTCCCTTATCTTGCATGGGTGCATCCCACTTAAGCACCAAATCCCTGATCTCAAAATCTTTCTTCTTGACTTTCCTGTCAAAAGCCAGTTTGAACTTCTGCTGATGGTCCTAAATTTTGTCCATTACCTACTCTCTAGCCTGCTGGACTTCCACCAGTTGATGAACTCTTCTGATCATCTCATCAAGGTCGTCTTAATGATCCTGGAAGAACTTTGCTACAGGAATGGCTAGCTGAGAAGGGAAAACAACTTCTGCTCCATAAACTAATTGGAAAGGGGAGATGCCTATAGATCTCTTTGTGGTCACTCGATCGACCCATAGAGCGAATTTCGACTTTGAATCCTAGGCCTTTTTGTTGTCCTCCAATAGTCTTTTGATGATCCTTATCAAGATTTTCTTGGAGGACTCTGCTAAACCATTGCCCTGGGGATAGTATGGGGTGGAGTGAATCAGTTTGATCCCAAATTGCTCACAGAACTTCGCTAATGGCTCAACCTTGAATGAGGTTGCGTTATCAGTAACAATTTTTCTTGGGCAGCCGAATCTTGTGATGAGGTATTCCAGGAATCCAATAATTACCTTGTCGGAAGCACTCTTGGTGGGGATAGCTTCGATCCACTTAGTAAATAAATCTATGGCAGTCAGGATCCATCTGTGTTGCCCAATGGAAGCAGGGTGGATTTCTCCAATAAAATCTAGGCCCCATTGCTGGAAAGGTCCCGAAACAACTACAGGCTTTAAAGGCAGATATTTGAGTTGTTGCTTTCCTGAAAATCTTTGGCATGGGATGCAGGCTCTGACCCTTCTGCAGACGTCAGTGAATACAGTGGGCCAGTACTACCCAGCCCTGAGGATTTTGTAGGCTGTGGTCTTCCAGAAATGGTTCCCTCCACATAGGCCGCTGTGAAATTCAACCATGATCCTGTTGGCCTCTTGTGGATTTATGCATTTTAACAGCACCCCCAGGGGGTCTTTCCAATATAAAATTTGATCGACAAGGCATTATCTGACTGCTTTGAGCTTCAAATCTCTTTCCTTGTTTCTTTGCAGGTCATTTGGAGGTCGCAACTCCTGCATAAAATATATGACATCCTTATACCAAGGACATCGAGCCAACAGGGGTTCTGTTTGAGGGTCTACATCAGTCAGCTGATTCTGCTGATTTTCTGAACATGCATTGATGAAATCTACCCCCAAGGCTTTGTAATTTGCTTCAGCCAATAGCTTGGCTAATCCTTGACCTTTGATCAATTTTGTAGGCCTTATTTCCAAGTCAAACTCCAGGATAATGGCTATCCACTTACTCCTCCTCCCGTCTATGTCGGTCTGTACAAGGATGTCCTTCACAGAGGTTGAAGGAATGTATGTGGTCACTTTTGAGTGCAAGACATAGACTCTGAAAGCTTTGAGAGATTTCACTAAGGAATAGGCCTGTTTCTCCATGATTTCATACCTGATTTCTGCATCCCTTAACGTTTTACTGAAGAAGGCAATGGGTTTCTCTCGCCCTTCCTCATTTTTCTGCAATAAGACCACTGCTACAGTATCAAAAGAAGAAAAATAAAAAACTAAGAAGTCTTTGGAATAGTCAGGACTGATCAGCACAGGTGCCTTAGTCAATTCCTTTTTTATTTGGATAAAATATTCCTTAGGTTCAACGATCCATTTCACTTCATTTCCCTTCCTGATCATGGCTATGATGTGTTTCACCAACTCAGCAAAATTTGAGATGAATCTCCTCAGAAAATTAATCTTCCCCAAAAAGGCCTGAACTTCCTTCTTAGATCTGGGAAGTGATAGGGTCTGAATAGCCTCTACCCTACTGGGGTCAATTCTTACTCCCTTTTATGATACTATATGGCCTAGCAGCTTCCCCTCCTTCATAGCAAACAAATATTTCTTGGGGTTTAAGGATAGGCCAAACCTCCAACACTTCAAAAAAAAAATTCTCAGATGACAACAATGCTCTCTGTCAGACCTGGAGAAGACTGTTATGTCATCCAAATAGATCACCACAAACTTATCTTTCTCCCCAATGAAGCCTATGTCCATGGCTCGTTGAAATGTTGCTCCTACATTCATCAATCCAAAAGGCATTTTGGCATACATGAATGTCCCCCAAGGAGTGGTGAAGGCCGTTTTTTCTCTGTCCTTAGGCATGACTGATATCTGATTATATCTAGAAAAACCATCAATCATGGCTATCCTAGATGCACCAGTTACCCTCTGTAGTATTTGCTCCATGTTGGGCAAGGGGTAGTTGTCTTTCTTTGAGCTCATGTTCAGGTTCTTGAAATCAACACAGAGCCTGATTTCTCCACTTTTTTTCTCACCAGGACCAAATTGGCCACCCATTTGGAATATCTCAAGGGGACAATGATTTGGGCATCTAACGATTTATTCACTTCTCTCTCCATGACGGGAAGCAACATGGGATTTATCTGTCTCACCTTTTTCCTGAATGGCTTAGCCTCTTCTTTGAGTGGGATCTTGTGCTCAATGATAAAGGTGTCATAAGTCTCGAGGTCTTCATAGGCCCATGCAAACACATCATCGAATTCCTTTAATAACTCAATATATTCTTCCCTCTATTTGTTGGTCAGGCTGCTTGATAATTTGACAAACTTAGGCTCCTCCTGCATGCCAATGTTACACTCAGTTGTGTTGGCATCTTCATTTGAAACCTTACCCTTTACTGCCACATCATTCCCATCGAACAATCTTTCTAAAGGGACTAGTCCCCTCAGAATGTGATTGCTAGGCAGGTGAATAATCTGGTGATTAGCAATTTCATTTAAAAACACCTCAGGGTGAGGGTCACCTTCTAGGTTAGGATCTTGATCAATGTGCAACGCAGAAAATTCATCAACAGATTAGAGAAATTTTTTTATTTCCAAATCATCTTCGAATACCTTCCAATGCTTGACATTGTCCGGTACAGAGGGCCTATATTTTATTTCAACGTCATATTTGACGATAGGTGGCAGAGGAACTTTGAGAAAACTAGCTGAGACAACTAAAGAATTGGCTGAAGTGTTTTCCCCCCTCGGAATGAAAGAAATATTAAAAGCCAAGAAGAAATTATCAATCAAGTCCCATACCTCATTTCTGTAATTTCTGAGCCGAGGATGATTAGCACGATAAGCATTTCTGACTTGCTGGATAATCAACTCAGCATCTCCAAATACTGCTATCTCTTTAATTGCCATTTCTTTTGCAGCCCTCATACCCAGAACAAGAGCTTCATATTCTGCCACATTGTTGGTAGTTTCAAATTCCAACTTGTATGACAGGGATATGGTCTCTTGACAAGGTGATATGAAAACCACTCCAGCACCAGCGCCTTCGCTAGAAGAAGCTCCGTCGAAGAACATCTTCCAAATAGAGATGGTTGGAGGGGGAATTTGATAATTAAGATTGGGTTGTTTTCTGACTTGGACAAGGTCTTCAGAAGCATCAGTGAGCTGCAATAAACTAGAGCCCAAATCAGTGTCAAGTGCGAAGATAGGATGATTGGTGGGGTTTGCTTCGTCACTAACAATGTAGGCCAGCTGAGCTTCCCTATATAACCTCCTTTATTCCCCTCCGAAGACTGGAATGGTGGCATACGTGAGATCCATCTGTAATGTTCCTCCAAGCCTTTTAATCCAAGATCTTAACAACATCATGCCGAATTTGGGGGGGACATCAGCTACCACAATATCCATGACCACACTCTTCATCGGCAGCTGAAACAAAGAGACCAACAGGTATTTGATGACTCCCAGACACTGCACCCTCCTTGAATCGAAAGAGTACAAATCATGATAAGTCTTTGTCACCTCCATTCCCAATTCTTCCATTACTATTTTGGGCATAAGGTTATGGGAAGCCCCTGAATCCATTAGGCAGTTATGCAGCAGTTTATCATGTATGTTCAGGGATGTGTAGAAAGGAGGGGATGAATCATCTCTATCTTCTACCATGGAACCTAGGACAACTGTTGTCTTTTCATCTTGGAGATTTATTGAGTCCGTGGAAGGTTGGGGGGGCTCAGATTGTAGCATCTTGGAGAGGGACCTTTTGAAATCTTCATTTTTAACTAGTTTGGATAGGGGTACATGGATTCTAATCTTCTGAATCTGATGCTCAAAATTAAAGGAGGGAATAGGCTTAGCAGCTTCCCTTACCTCAGAGACAGGTTCCTTGGCTACTGGCGAAGTATTCTAAGTTTTCTTTCCTTTAGTAGTCGTTGTTGTAGCTTTAGTAGGTCTTTCCTCTATAAGGGGTTGATCCTGGCTATCAAAATTCCCTTCTTTCTTTCTTGACCTGAGATTATATATGTTAGGAGTGTTGATGGCTTTTCCCCCTCTACTCAACTCGTTGATTTGAGTTTGGATAAGGGATTCTTCATATGTAGATTGAGTCAAATGAGGAAACGGGGAAGTGTCCTCGATGCAGTGGATCTCAGGGTCGAGTTCATCCACCTCCTCCCCTTCCTCATGAGAAACTAGGTTGTTCTGGAGAGGGGTTGGAATCCTCTGATCATCTCTATCTCTGCTCTTATGTTCCCTTGGGAAAGCCTGTGGCACATTGTTATTAGGCTTCCTGAAGCCCCTTCTATCTGTATTTTGGGGATTTTTGTACATGGGATTCCCTTCTAATTCTCACCTTTCCAACCTGGCAGAAAGTGATTTTAGCACTCTAGTTGTCTCATCTGTCTGAAGGGGCAGGGGAGAGGAACTAGATGGGGAGGCTTCAGGCCTCTTCCTGGATATGTTTCTATCAGTAGTGTTCCTAAGTCGGTCAACAGCTAATATGTTAGATTCTACCTCCACGGCTGCATCCTGCATGTGGGCCAGAGTAGTGGCTCTTCTTTCCCTCAACAGGATGCAGAAATCGGGATCAAAGGCACTAGCATAAGTGATCTTTGCAAAGGCTTCAGAGGGTTTTATCTCAGTAGGGATTTTATTGTACATTTTATTGAATCTCTTGGAGAAGTCAAAGACAGACTCTCCTTCTTTTCTCTTCCAAGACCCAAACTATGTCATGAAATACATGAAGTCTTTTTTATATCCCCACTGTCTCAAAAAGGCATTATCCAAAGCTTCGATCCCATTAATAGATCCAAGAGGCAGGGCCTTAAACCATTTTCTAGCCTCGCCTTGAAGACTATGGACAAAAATCCTCATCCATGCGTCTGCATGCATGATAACATTATCATCTGTAAAACTGTAAAAAGCTTCTAGGTGTTCTTCTGCATTTATGTCCCCCTCGCCTGTAAACTTGGGCAGCTGCTTGAGGTAACCATATGTTGGGAGGGTATTGAGAGGCTGAGGTAACACAAGGGGAGCATACCTAGCGGCTATAATAGCCTCCATTCAGGTCATAGGGGGATTTTCTCCTGCCATAGGGATATTATGTGGAGAAGAACTCAGAGGAGAAGGAGATAGAAAAGGGGAAACTGGGGATGAAATTCTAAGTGGAATGGGAAACAATAGGGGATTTAGGGAGAAGGCTAACGGGCTTAAGCCAGCAGATGCTTCTCTTTGTGCAGAAGCGGAAACAATAACAAGAGGAGGAGTGGTAAATCTAGGAGTGGGGAAATCTTCTGTGGTCCTGGGTCTACGCCAATGTACAGCTTTAGGGGAGAGGGGAGTGACAAGTATTTCTCCCTCCAATCCCAGACCAGGGGGAGAAAACTCAACAGGAACACTCCCAAAATTCAGGAAACGGGAAACTTCAGAAAAAGGTCTGCTAAGAAACTGAGGAGGAGAAAATGGAGTTCCTACAGAAGGAGATGGCGGATTACCTGGTTCGGCGGTGAAAGACTCTCCTTCAGAGGCCTTTCCTTTTCTGAGAACCAACTTCGTATCAGTTTCAGGTATAGCTAGAGGAAGTTGTGGATGGGACCGCGTGTGTCTGCCTCTGAAAGCCACAATTAACACTGCAGGTTCGCCACAGTAGAGTCGTCACAAAGGAGTCGCCAGGTGTGTAGTAGAAATCTTCAAAGGTTCTGATACCTGATGCACCTTCAGAATCAGAGGCTCAATGTCGTTCAATCTCAGGGAAAAATTTCAACTTCGTCCCCAGCAACGGCACCAGAAATATTAGCGTCAGAAGTCACTCTTGGATTGCAACAGGAACAAAGCCCGACGCCCATCAGTTTATGTCATGATTTGTTTATAAAAAGGGGTTGATTGAATGGAAGTTAACTCAAAACAATATTGTTCTAACTCCGAAACTAGGCCAGGCACGCATGGGCAAGTGAGGTCTTAGACAAAATTCAGACAGTGAGGTGTAGTAAGGGTGAATAGGGGGAAGACTTGTATAAGAGAAATGCAGAGGTCTTTCGTAGACATCAGGTTTCTAACAAACTGTAGGAGAAAACATCTAAACACAAGATATTCTTACATTCAAACGCAGAAAACCGGAGAATGCAACAATGCATCAATAAATCCTTTATCGTAACATAATTGCAATAATTCATGTGAATCAATCAATCATGAACTCCCTCAGTATGAGATGAAAACTAGATGGGGTAAGGAAATTGTCTGTCATTAAACAAGAAATCTTACATACATATGCATAACCAGAGAACTAGAGTGTCTATTAAAACTTTACAATCAGGAGCTTCGCTCTACCATCCATCCCTTGAAAAATATCAAAACTAAGTATATATACTCCTAAACATTTTCCCATGAAAAGCCTCCTAGACTTTCGGGATGAGGCATCTCTTCAATCAAATTTGGCCTGCACTCCTCTGTCATACGCCACCTTAATTCTGCATGGCTCGCGCCAGGGGTTAGTTGATCCCTTAAATGATGAATTAGCGTGCGCAGACTTCCCTAGGGAGTCGACGACTTGGAATGGCTTATGTGGGAAAAAACCAGTACAGAGGACCACCTCGGGCAGACTTCCTATCGGGACCTCCATACCTTGCAATTAATGGGTGAGGCGAGGTTTCAACTACCCCCTCTCTTCTTCATTCGTTCCAAGCAGGTATCAGGATTGAGATCAAGTCAAACCAGCATCTGGATAACACGGTGCTCCCCTTTTGAAACTCAACTCGACACTTTTGGCCCCCTTTGTACATCCTTTTCTACTCCCTCAACTGACCACAGGCCATGACCCTACGCTTATCCTCAAAGGCATTTTCGACGCTTCAGGGTCCGGGGCTTTGAGATATGAAGCCCTTACCCTTAGAACTCCCGAATACCGACATGCCGATGTGATTGTGCACCACGCGTCCTTTTGGATGAACTGCTAAGATTATGTCTTCAGTGCTGACACTATGAAAATCTCGAAGGGCCCCACCCGTGGCTCAGATCATGCGCCGCATTTCCTCCTGATCAATGGTCCTGATCCTTTCGAGATTTCTTGCACTGGGAGTTCATAATGCACTTCTTCCTTGAAATCTCGATCGACTAAACTGTGAAAGCACGGATGTGCGTTGTGTGTCCTTCAGGTGAACGGTCGAGATAGCATTTTTTATTTAAAAGGTAGCTACCTTCATTCCCAGGCTCGCTTGACGTGACCTGGCGCTAGGATCATGGGCTCAGCTCCAAAGGTGCCTTCGACATTTCGCCGATCGACAATTTCAGCTGCAGTGAATGGGAGGTCCCTTGTCTCCTGAAACGTCGATCCCCAAAATGTCTACTGGCTACCACCTTTCCCGACTGGATCAAACGACCCAGATTTGTAATATAGGCACTATCCATTGCGCTAATCCCGACACAACTCTGTTAACTACGATTCCCCGCCAACCGTCGATCTGCTTTGCCAATTGATCCTTGCTATTGAAATTAGACTGCTCACTCACTTGATTTTTAAACCTGAAATGGACTCCTCCTATGGGCTGCACTCAGTGCTTAGGCTGTGGCCTTGGACCTGAACGCATTTGATGGGTTTTCACACCCCCCTTTCTTCGCATTCTGCATCAAGGGTCTGAAATCGGGAAAAAACACCCCGCTTGCAAGAATTAGTGCTAACACATATAGATACAAAACAACTTTCCCCATATGAGGGGTCAAATCCTACCTCCTCGGATGAGATCACAAAATATCTCTAACAATACCCAAATCTAGGAAAGTCAAAACAGACTTCTCAGTTTAGCTCAACTAGCTCAATTTGACTTTGACAAGCATTCAATATCACTAAATCCACATGGAAAAATATAATTACACCCCATGAAAATTAATTACATCATATAAATTCACTATATTTCTAATTATATCAATGGGAATCAACTTTGACCAAGAAAATTAAAAAATGGTCACATTTCCCAGAAACGCAGCACCAATCTGCAAAAACACAGCTCCCAGCTTGGGAAGGACTTTTGAAGGCCTTCCCATGATCCAAATTAACTTATGAAATATGCACTGAAAAACTTAGGATGTCTATTTGTCATTAGACACCTAAATAAAGCCAAATGGACACTCCATGAGGGAGAAAATTGCATTTTCCCATGGCTACTCCCAAAAGCGCAGCGCCTGGTGCAGAAAGGTGGCAGAGAATGATTTTTTGACCTATGTTTGGGCATTTTCTCCCAACCTGTTTGATGATAAGGCACCAAAAGTAGATATATGACATGTTTAGGGTACTATATATCCACCAATATCAATGTTTTTTCATTTGGAGGTTTGAGGAAAAAGTGCAGCACCATCATTTCTGTACATGCCCGAAATTATCATTTTTTCTGGGTTTTCTGCAAACATAAGGCTCAATTATGTATCTATATATCTATAAAAATAAGAAATTTTATAAAACTGATAGAGGTTTTTGTTATTTGGTATTTTTGGAACAAAAACCTCCTCCAGATTTCAAAAATAATTTCTCATTTGGTCACTAAAACCTGCAGAAGCGTAGCGATCATACAACAGAAACGTAGAGCCATTTCAAAAGGATTTTTGGAGGATTTCCCAGAGGAGTTTTGGGATGAAATTGGTATGGTTGGAAATATGCATATGTATAATACATAATAGATTCATCAAGAATTGAAAACCCTTTCTCCAAACCCCTGAAAAACGGACTTGAAATAAAGCTATCCAAAAGTGCAGCAACCCACCTATAGCAACTGCATTTTGGTAATTTCTCTTAAATAATAATATCTTTGTATAAATGGAAGATGATTTTTGTTCCTTTGTTTTTTATTGACAAAACCTCTTTCAATTTTGTCAAATTCATATTCATTTGGTCATAAACTTATTTTGAAGCAAAGTTGTCCTTATGTACAACAAATGACCACAAAACCCTAAAAATCATGTCAATCACCTCCGTATTTTTTTATCTCTGATTCTTGGTGTCTCTGGTTTCCTTCCTCATGAGATTATCCAAGTTTCCATGATTTAAGTTTCCATGATAGAAAACCTTGTTCTGATAAGGGGGAAAGGGATAGGGTAAACTTTGGGAAAACATAGGAAACAAGATTATGAATTTAATGATGACCCACTAACTCAATTGATGACTCATGACATGATGACAATGACCATGAATGATAAATACCATAAGAATATGGAGGGAGAAGCGAAATCGACTAAGCCAAACAATCCAGGTGTCTTCATCACGAGAGCAATGTCAAATAGATAGTTGAAGAATCAAGTCACCTATGATTATAGGACCCTAACATAATCAACTTAACTTTGTCCACAAAATTAATATCAAATATGAGCATAAATTAACTAAGTTTATATGTGATCCATAGATCTTTTATCTATGTATGATCATGTTCTCTGATTTGTTCTCATCTTAGTTCTCAATCTATGGGTGTTAATTCTTCACACACAAAAATACTCAAGTGTTGGTAGATAACTAAAAAGAAAATACTAATAACTGGTTCATTATCAAATCTCATTCCAAGATTCAAGATTCAATCTTTCACTTAATAAGCTAAGTGTTCATTCTAGATGTGAGGTTAGATTTGATAGCAAGAATCCTAATTAATGTCCAAAAATAATGAAACAAAGTATGAAGTATGATCATATTTTTTACCCAAACCAATCCTTTTAATCAGACAGCTATAAAGGTATTGAATCTCCATTCGCACACTACTGATATTAAATTGATTCTATTAGTCCAAATGTAAAGATTATGAGTAATGAGTCTAATACTTAAACCCATAATAAATACATTTGATGTGATGAATACATGGTGGTATTGCAATTATTTTATATAAACAAGTTGCTTATACAGAGATGTGACTTAGCTATCATACATTGTATGGTATTAATTGTGTATCTGAAACGATAATGAAAACTCTAAAGGGAAATGACCAATCCCTGGGTCAACTTTCACAAAGAAGGCTCAATACATTTCACACTTTGATGTCTCTCTATTAGAAATTGAACTGATCTTTTATAGGATTATGTAATTGTAATTATAACCAAAACTTTGTAACTTGCATTAACCAAAGAACTTAAATTATGATTTCAATGAGATGGAAAACCATACAATCGTAAATACTTATCCCTGAGAATATGCAAATGTAATTACTGGTTATCTCTGGAGATGGACTCAAAATATTAATTCCAATCCCATAAACTGTAATAGAGAACACAAACAATTTGATGAACCATTCACAAGTTAAAAAACTTATTGTAATTATGAAATTGTGGATGGAACATAACCAATTGAAAATGTTAATGGAATTAACTACTTCTACCACATTAAAATTATTCTAGAAACAATATACACAGTGTTGCATTTTGGGTTGGTGAGCCCTTTCCAACCTATATCAATCCTTTGAAACTTACAGTGACATGATCAAGAGAAAAGCATGAAGCTATAAAAGAAATAGTTTCATTAAAACAAAGTTTGCACTCACAATATGTGCTCCATTACATAAATCGATCCAGAATGAAAAAATAAAATAAAAAATGATCAAGGATGATCTTGGATCCAAAATGGACAACTACAATATCATTAAGTAATTCCCTTTCTGTCTATAACTAACTTGTTTTCATTAATGTATTACATACATGTAGAACCCTAAGCAGAGTGATAAGGTTATTCCCTGCGCTCTCGTGAACAAAATGCCCAAATTGAAAAAAGAAACAAACAAATCTACCATGTTTTAACTATCCATGATCTATCTGATGTCTTTAGCATTTGAAACAAACTTCAAAGGAATTGGTTTCAATTTCTTTCTATTTGTAGAATTTATAATGGTGCATGTCATTCTTCCTTGAGCCAATACCGTGGTATCCCCTTCGCCCAATTTTCATTCTAAAACTCGGGTTTCAAAAATAGATTGCAAAGGTCTTGTGCTATAGGTCAATTTTTGAACCACCTGTCTCCTTCTCTCGACAAGCCTATGGCATGAGAAATTGACTTCTCGGTCACCTCCATTACCATCTCCCCAATTCGGACTACTCGTCCACTGAAACCCTTTGTGAAATACAATGTCACTTGGTCAATGTATTCTCGTAACTTAGTGAATAATTCATGTCACCCTGCGACTCTAAGCATTTTTCGACACGAATTGTACTTAGGAAGAGCTTCAAGATCTCACATGGATGTTGGATTGTGGTGATCGACCACCATCATGAATGGTAATGGCTCTATAAAGGAGAAAACGTTGACTATAATGGTAATGAACAAAGTATGATAAGGAGATGTTCGAATGATCAACACTATTAAATGCTCATACTATTTCAATTTTAAACAATGTGAATGTAACTAATTTGAAATCCCTTCGGTGATTCAAAATGAGTTATAATAGTTGAATGAGGGATTGCATAGTATTATAGATAATCATGGGACGCTCAAGTATGTAGGTGCAATAAAATTCCATCATATCCACATAACCTTAAACTTAATTATGGGTAAGTATGGAAGTATCGTTTTATCAACAGGTATATAATCATGATGGATTCATATGATTAATAAATAATGTATACAAGCAATATTCCATATGGTTGGTGAGATATGTGGACATATGGAGAATGGATGTTACTACTTTGCTCATAAACATGTAATTCGACTAGTGGAAGAGCCTTTGACCGATATGTTTGATGGGAAACATATAGGGTATGAGTCAAAGAAATATGGGGTGTGACACAATGGTCGGTTTTAAATGTTAAATAAATTAAAATGCAATGGTAAAAGAAGTCTAAGACATGAAAGAGTAAGTAATATGTCTATGGTGGTTTGGTAGTGGGATATACGGTGAGGGTAAGGTAACAAGCATATGAGAGTTGCCAATAAAATTTCCTTTAGTTCTTAATAGATCAAAAGAGTTTAAAATAAACTTGTTTACCTATGAATTACCTTGGTTCAATTAACAACTCATACTTTGTGTATGTTATGAAAACATGTTGGAAGAATCTCTGCAAGATACTAAATCAAGAGCTTCGTTGTTGAATTATGTATAGGTAACACTTCTTGTTGATCATAGAGACATTTGGTATGTTGCAAATGTTTAGGTTGATAAGTGAAGTCCTTTGACTGCCTATATTTGTTCCATGAAAATACAGTTACAAGCTTTCATGTACCTCCTATACAATTCTTGTACCAATACTAGCAACTTTCTTTCTTTTTAACTGAAGGTGATGAAGTTAAGTGTTGTTGCTAATAGAGGAATAGAAGCATTATTATGATAAGGGAGGAATGACTTTGACTTCTATACATGCTGTGAATCTCTTAAAAAAATTAGAAAATCTAAACTTATTCATGATGGAAATAGAAAAACGAAAATGAAACCAAAAGATGATAAATTAGTATTAGTGGTCGATTCAGCCACCCAATCACAAATGCCACTAAAAATGGATCTGATGATGAAGTGAGAGGAAATAGATACAATGAGAACACTGAAGCAAGGAGGTGGGGGGATAGAATAATACGTATGCCTCAAGCTCTATAACGCATAATAGATTTGGTCCCTTATAAGGAGGTCTTTTAAAGGAAGAGATAACCTCCTCTTTTTGAGACATTTCTTTGTTTTAGTTGCCTTGCATCCTATTCCCCTTTTATTCACAAATTGCAAAAATTTTTTAGAACCACAAACCAAATAATCTTAACCGAAACCCAATATTGGCATAATTCGATCTATGTGAATGAAATTGTCGAAGTCGAACATCGAAAAAAAACATTGGATTACCAGCCAATGATGAATGTTGTTAAACAATGCGAGACTACTCACCATGCAAATAAATGAGTGGAAGTTGAGTCACTTGCAAGATGGAGCATTGGTGAATCTCCACTACTTTCAGCGAGACAACCTACCATTAATGCATGCAAGCCCTAGGTACCATGAAAAATCTCCAACTTTGACCTTAGATAATATGTTGGAGTCGATGGGGAAAAGTTCATTAGAAGGAGGTCCCTAATGAATCCCCCATCATATAACATGAGAACAAACATAATGATTTAAATAATACCAAGTATAACCAACAACTATATGCCAAATTTTATTGTGGACCCACTTTCCAGCAACCTAGTTTTCAAGCAAGTCCATGTCTAGTTATGCTAGAAAGTTGATTTTCATAACTACACTAATTTTTTTATTTACCTTTTATTGTTTTCTATTTTTTTTCTTTTTATCGGTTTTTCCTTCCTATTTTTTTAACATATAAATATCAAGTAGAAATTTGGGACAAAATTCAAGCAGAGGTTAGAGAGGGGGAAGGAGACCCCTTATTCACAACGTCCATCTCTGATTGTTATACCATATCTTGAAAAAAACTTTCCTTGGACATGGTTTTGTGGTACAATCTTAATCGGTGGCCATTCAACACAAAGGATATCTGATCTGAATATATTGTTATGATTCTCATATATCCATTATCAAAGATGGTATTGACATCATATGGTCCCAACCATCGTCTGGAGAGATTACCCCTGAATTTCTTGAATCTGGAATCAAAGAAGAGAGCCCAGTAACCAAGTTTGAAGACCTTCTTTCTAATGAATTTTTCATGCCACCTGGCCCATTGTTCCTGAACAAGAATGATATGTTGGGTGGTGTCATGTCAAATTTCATCCAACTCATTCAATTGTGCCACCCTTTTCTTCTAAGCCTCTGTCAAATCTAAACCCAATTGTATTTTTGTTATGAAAGTCCTTATTTGGAATTCAATGGGTAGGAGAACTTGCTTGCCATATACCAATTCATAGGGGGTGAATCCAATGGTGTTTCTCCATGTAGTCCTGTTATCCCAAAATCTTAGGGATAACTAAAGAGATGATGTCTCGAGGCCCTCAGGTTGCAGACATGGAGTATCGAGAGACAACTTGACCAACAGTGTCCACTTGCACAGATAGAGACCTGCTTCACCATCACGGTTCCAGGATCATCGTGACGATATCCACTACATTAGCTAGACTTCAGAAGACATTTGATCTTGCACCATGAGGTACAAGCCGGGTATTATGGTGAGTGTCATTTCAATAGTTGAGGAATTTGAGTTTTTATTTGATTTTAAACTTCTTTTGATTTTGTAACGTTTTCTTGGGCATTATGCTCTTTGCCCTATTTCACTTTGGTGGTTGACATTGTGCCCTAGTAAGTGGGTCACCCTTAGGGATAGATGCACTACTGGGAGGTCCTCTTGATGAGTCATCATGCCATTCCCGACCATACTTGTGACTTTCCATACTTCATCCCCCCATCTCCTTACCTTTTGGGATTTTCAACTGTACTGACCCAAGAAGGGATTGTCCCTCATTTCATGGGAGGAAGGGGATGAAGGCCCAGAGGCTTATAGATGGAAAAATATAAAAGCCAAATATAAACATTCTATATGCTCACTTAGGGATCTCAAGGACAATGAAATGTCTCTCATAATAAAATAATGCGACCTATGAAAAATAATTAATGCAAAATGCCAACCAAGGTAGAGCATGTGAGGACATTGTTTTTCATGCTTAGGTAGAATCCCCACACATGAATTCAAGTTGGGGAAGCATGATGTGGCCAAGGTAGATTCAAGTTGGGCCCTTTTTTTCATACTTAGGTAGAATCCCCACCTTGGAGTCAACTTGGAAACATCTTAAAAAGACAAAAGGTAATAAATGGGCTTGGAAAAAGGTTGAATTGAAAACGAAGGTGCAACACACCCTCTACAAAGGCACCCATAAATGAGATACTACAGTCCCTTGTATGTAATGAACCCCATGCCCAAGAGTCTTACCCCCATCCATATCACTTTGTCCACATGTCTTAGAGAGAGGTCAACTTGGGAAACACTCATAAACTTGAGGTATTATTCACCCAATAGGTTGCTTTTCAACCCTCCCATTGCTAAACTTGGCAAATTGCATAGGGTCTTTGAGAATTTTTTCATTTTTATGAGGTAGTTTGGATGTACATGCTTAGATGGATTTCTTATTGATTTGATTTACTTATCATGATGCATTTGACTTGATATTCTTGTAGGGTGCATTCATTGTCTTTGCATGACCTAGTTGGTGGACAGATTTGGAAGAACAAGCCTAGCTTGGGATTCCTTGGGGGTTAAATCCCACAGGTTGGATGCCATGGCCCACACACTGGAAAACGATGACAGACTTCAAAGGCCTCAAGAGACACCTTGTAGGACCTAACCAAACCCTTTTCTATCCCAACGATTTTCTCTTGAGGCTTAAATGTCACCTTTGAGGAGGTTGACATCACCCTAGTGCTAGGGTTGGGGTGGTGGTGTTGGTTGACTTGAAACTTGGCACATTTTGATGGATGAGGGTTTGAATTGAAGGATAAAGGTCTAGCGCATGAGAGGGATACCCTAGAGGGCCCAACGAATTTCACTTTCCACTCCAACAATTTGCGAAAGTGCCAAAACATCACCCTAGAAGATGGATGACATCACTTTAGGGTTTCTATTAAGCATTTTTCAAAGTTAAATTGAATTTATTATTGTAAAGGGGAAAAGTAGGGTTGTTTTCCCCTTATTTTGTGGTTTACCCCAAAACTAAGTGGAAAAACACTTTTATTAGGATTTGTATAAATAAAGATCATTTCATTTCACTTTTACATCATAACTCTCCCATCTCAGATAAGATTCTTGGCTGAAATTTGAACCCTACTTGGGAAATTTTGTCTAAATCTTTTGCTAATATCTCTTGCTATGGTTTTCTTTGGCTATTGGATGAAGAATTAAGGCACTATATTTCTTGGAGAATTTTTCTTGCTTTTATGGTGGATTTTCTTAGTTAAAAGGAGTTTATCTTGTTAATGCTTGGACTAGGTAAGGAATATTTCATGTTATTGATTATTTTCTTTGTCATAAGGTTAATTTGATAATATTTTGGGGATTATAAGGGCATGCAACCCCACTAAGCCCATCATATTTGTCTTGGAATAATTTATTGCATAAAGGAATGCTAGGAGGAGTAAAAGGGCTTACACCCTCCTAGGGTTTTCCTTAGCTAGTCTTGCTTGCCCTGGGGAGTAAAAGGGCTTACACCCCCAAGGAAGTATCACTACTAGCTCTTTAATTTTTAAAAACTCCATAACCCAATAGTTAAAATCACTAATCCCTTACATTGGAGATATAAAATCATTGCATTGGGATACGTAGAATTACGAGATATCAAAATTGTTTAAGTTGGAAACTTTTCTTCGTGTTATAAGATTTATTATGCCCTAAGGGCATCCTCTTTTAGCCAAGGATTTCATTGCTGCAATAAATTTAATTCTACAGCCATTAGGGCTGCAGAAAACTTCATTTTATTTCATCATTTACTCACTTTTCAACCGTGGAAATTGACTTCTAAACCTAGATTATTGTTCTACTGGTTATTGGCTAACATTTTGTGGGTTTACTTGTTGATTTTTATGGTTGAAACTTGTTGTTGTAGAAAATATTTTCTACAGCCAATTGGCTGCTACAAATATACTCCGAAAAATTCATAACATCCCTCTAAATACTGCTAAATCTTGTGCTAAAGTGTTGGAATTAATCTACATGTTTTATGCTTTATTCTCCAACAATTATTTGATGCTTTAGGTAGTTAAATTTGCAATAATTGATTATTTTACTTGCTGATATAAATTTCCATTGACTGCTGCAAATAGGGACAAAAATCTTAACTTGCTTTTCCATTGGATTGTTTAGCTTATGTCTTTCCTTTTCTTGTGTCTCGGGAAGGTACTACCATATTTTTCAAGTACTCAAACACTTGGTAACCATAAACCGAAGCTCGTTGTCAACCCAATATCCACCCAGAAAATTGACATGTAGGGGCATATCTTCATAAGTATCACTTTCCATCTCACATTCCCCTAGGGTCACCTGAGACTCCCCCTTTTGTTAGATTCTTCCTTCACAAAAGAGAGGGAGAGTTTATCTGAGTTGACGGTGGGTAAAATCTCCCACTATTATTGGCATCCAGTGGATTAGGTCAGTATTTTCCCAACCTACAATTTTCACGATAACAAATCTTATAGGCCCACAATGCCTTTAGAAGTCTATCTTCCCAGACCTTATCATGAAATTGCACGGTCTTGGTTAGAATGGCCTCCAACACTTTGTTGGTAGACTCGACCTATATGTTACCTTGTGGATGATATGTATAATATTTGTGATGATTTATATGATATTCTTGTGTAATGAATTAAATCATCTTTGACATGAAATGCACTCCTTGATCTATCATAATCTCTCTTGGAACACCAAAACGAGTAAAAATATATTCGTAAAGAAAATAAACAATTGATTTTTCACTAGCTTGATAAAGAGATTTTTCTTCTTTCCATTTGGTTACATAATTTGTACAAACTAAGATATGCCCTTTTATTTTTTGATGCAGGAGAGATTGGTCCTACGAAGTCCAGATCCCATATTTCAAATTGCTTAATCAATACCTGTGGTTGTAGGGGAATTTCTTCAGCTTGCACTGACCTCCCCATCCTTTGGCAGATGTCACAACTCCTTACATATCTTTTAGAATCCTTGAAGAGTGTTGGCCGGTAGTACCCCTAATGAAGTACTTGGTGGACTTTTCTCTTGTCAGCAAAGTGGCCCCCACATCAACCATCATGGCAAGCTCACAAAATGTCAAACATCTCATCTTCCCATACACATCTTCTAATAATACGATCTGGTCTAGTACAAAATAGGCCACCTCTGATCTATGAATAGTTGGCACTAAGCTTGGCAATTTATTGTTTTTCCCGTGAATAAAGGTGTTGCAACAATTTCCCTGTAGCCAAATAATTTTCTATATCTGCGAACCATGGAGAGTTACTAGAAATAGAAAATAGATGTTCATCAGGAAAATATCATATACAAGATCATTTTCACTTCCATTTTGGATTTTGGAGAGGAAATATACAATGAGATTTTCCTTCCCAAACCTATCTACTATAGTGATGTTAAAATCCTACAATAATAACAACCATCTAGTGATTCTACCACTGGTGATTGGTTTATTCATTAATAATTTTATGGCAGAGTGGTCTGCGTGAATAAGTACTTTGTAACCTATTAATATAGTGTCTGAATTTGTTTATGGCATACATGACAACTAGGAATTAATTTTCGGTGACGATATAATTGAGCCCAACTGGTGTCAATTTTTTTCTTATGAAATAGATGGAATAGGATATATGATATTATTTTTTCCCTAAAATAGCTCTGAGGGTTGTCTCTGAAGCATTTATACTAACATGAAAGGGGAGGGTCTAGTTAGGCCCCCTAAGTACTGGTGTTGTGGATATTTTTTCTTTAAATTCCTTGAAGGAATTTGACACTGTGAGTCCCATAAAAAATCAATATCTTTAATAAGAAATTTGAACATGGGTGTTGCAATCTTTCTAAAATTTCAATGAATCTCCTATAATAACCGACATGACCCAAAACAATTCTTACCTCTTTTTTTTATCATGGTGCTGGAAGACTCCTCATGAATTTGATTTTGGCTTGGTCTACCTTGATATATGTACTAGAAATGTGATGCCTAAGAACAATACCTTCTTTTGATAACATCCTACATTTGTCATTACTTAAAGCAATGCAAGCTTCCCGAAATATAATCAAGAATTTTTCCAGATTGTCAAGTGCTTCTTTAAAAGTATCACCATAGATAGAGAATTCATCCAATAGATTTCTACACATTCATCAATTAAATCAGAAAAAACACCTAATACTTCCCTTTGGAATTTGGCGAGAGCATTGCATAAACCAAATGGAAAAACTCTATAGGAAAATGATCCCCATGGGAATGTGAATGTGGTATGTTATTGGTCTTCTGGTGCAATCTGAATCTGATTATACCCTCTAAAACTATCTAGGAAGGAAAAATATTGTTTACCTGACAAGGTATCCAACACTTGATTGATAAATCGCAATGGGAAATGATATCTCAAGGTTTCTTTATTAAGTTTCCTAAAATCAACACATATTCTCCATTTACCATTTTTCTTTGGCACGATGACAAGTGGTGAAACCCACTTTCTATTGTAGATTGGGTATATGAAGTTGGCATTCAATAGTTTTTGGATTTCTTCCTTCACAATATATTTTAGAGAGGGGTTCATGCGAAATTGTGGTTTATGAATGGGTCTAGCATTCTCCTTAGTAGAGATATGGTGTTTGCAAGTATCAGGGGGAATTCCACGCATGTCTTTGTAATCCCATGCAAATGCACCATATTGTTCTTGTAGTACCCAAATTAATTGTTCTATTTTATCTTGGTCCAGTTGAGAGTTAATGCTTACAAATTTACCTGGGTTTATCTCAACAAGAAAACTATAAGGGTTGGAACTTTATTTAATGGATTACATAGGAAGGGATGATGAACTCTCCAAATCACATTTTTTCTTAAAAACAATACTAAATATGATATCATATGGAGAGTACGATTCATGATATTGTGCATCATCCATGGTGGAGATGAATTGATTTAGTAAATTATCTTCAGTTTGTTCTTTCATACCCCTTGATGTTCAATGGTTAAAAGGAGTTGTGTGATTTATTCATCTTTGTAGGGATCTTCTACCCACATGGAATCTTCTACTACTAGTTTTGTAGGTGGATAGAGGATACGTTTCTTCATAGGTTCCCTGTTTAATATAGTCATTTCCATGGATATGCATCCAATGAAGGCTTCAACTATAGCTAACCAAGGTCCCCCAAGAATCAAGGGACGACCCTCCATGGTAGTCTTAGGCTGAATAGCCAAGAAGTCCATGGGGTATTCCCATGAGGCTAGGGTGACAATGACAATGTCTAAAACACCGACAGGATTTATTCGGGATCTATCAACTAGCTATAGCACTTTGGGTGTGGGTCAGAGGCCATCAAATTGTAACATTTCCATAGTTATTACAGTCATAACATTTATTTATTCCCCTAGGTCAATTAGGGTGTTTTTCAAGGGAACATTGTTGATGTAGACATTGACTATTGGGTTTCCAGGATCAACATATTTCTCCATTCTAACTTTTTTGGACATTAGCTAAGCTAATTGACCTATAAATTGAATTGTAGGGGGGTCTTTCATTTTTCTCCTACGTTTCTTAATACATAATTCCCTTATTGTTTTTACGTAGATAGCCATGTATTTTATTGCTTGTACCAAGGGAATTTTCACAAAAACATTTTTTTATTTTTCTTTCCAAGTCAAATTCAAGTTGGACCATAGGTTTCTCTAAAGCTAGAATTTATGGGAAAGGAGGGTTTTTGGGTGCCCGAGGTTGCTCTGAATTTAAAATAAGAAATTTTTGTGTGGTGGTGACAATCCCATCAGAAGGGGGCTCACAATTAGATGTTTGGATAGGGGCTTCATCCTCTTAAAGTTCTTCTTCAATGACAACTATGGGGTTTTCGTTTTGGAGGACCTTTCTTGACCTTAAATGTATGTCTTGCAAGGGTACTGAAGTGATCAAGAAAGTTGGAAAGGTCTACAAAACAGCATTGAAGACATGTTGAAGAGTTTTTTTATTTTGATTAGGAACCGATTGTGGGTAATTGTATTGGTATTGGAGGGTTTTGAGTTGCAGGTAATTTTAATTGTTACAGAATTTTTGGTTGAGGATGACTTAATTGTGCTTGTATTGGAGGGTAAGGTGTTGGTGTTAGCATAGGGGTAGACCTAGGTTTCAACGCTACAACAGCGCACCAACAAATCCCTAACTATCAACCCTTTCAGCAACACCTGCGAAATAGATGAAGTATCACCCGAGGTAGAGGCAGGGGTGGTTTCAGGACTCAAGTGTCTGGAACCTTAGCCAAGACACAGATCTGTGATTGTACTACTTAATAAAGAACTTAGCACCATTAGTTCCACAATATACAGTCAATAACCACTTCACTTATAAGATAGAACTTCACAGCATTAACACTGATCTAATGTATTCAAGCACTTATCATAAATAAATAGGTCAGATCTGGTAGATCAAGAACTGAGCATATTCATGTATATCAAATCTATCATTATACTTATCAGTGGTACTAAGCATAAGAATATCTATCTTAAACATATCATAGAACTTAGCATATAACATATGAACACATCAAGACAAAGCACAAAGAACATAACATAGTGTTTACGTGGTTCACCCCCACCCTGGGGCTACGTCCACCAACTCTTCTTCTTTATTGTCTTCAATCAATCAGTTACAAGGAAAGAGCCTCACAATACTTACCCCGCACAGGACAGAAGATCTATGCATCTCGCTAGATCCTTCTTCCTTGTGTTACAGCACAAAGACTTCTACAGTCTCTCCCAGGGACTTGCACTTAGCTCTGCAAGTCTTACACCGAATGCACCAAGCCTTGATCACACAGATCCAACTCTTGGCACTTAGCCTACATCACATAGATATATCACCCAATACTTCTCTATATGGCCTAGACATCTATATATACATACAAAATAGGCCTAAACATGGGTAAACCCATGGGCAACATCCCATTCCCGTTACATATTCCCAAAAACCCAAAAAGGGGCCCAAAATGGGGCCGAGATCCCATGATATTCACTTCATATTGCACTCCTCCTTCGACAGGATGTCAAAGTTCCAAAATAGGTCAACATGAACAAGAAATTCGCAAAACTTGGTCAAGGGCCAATAGGCCCCCAACACTCACCTGTGACTCATCCCGAGTCACTCTGGTCTGAGAAATTTTGCCTCTAACACCTCGATCTTGGCTCGAGTTGCTTCGAATTGTTGCTTTGTCTCTTATTCAATGAACTCTTGGATCACTGTGTCATTCATTGGCTCTTCTAGACGTTGTTTTGTTGTGAGGACGACCTGTTCTAGCTCTGCTCCTTAGCTCTTGACCTCTGTAAACGAAAGACATGCCTTATCCTGCACAGGTTGAAGTTGTTGAGTGACTTCCATCACTTTTCTTTGAAGCATATGGATCTGTTGCTGAGATGTATGTTGTTCGTGAGACCTCTTCATTCTATCTATAGTTGACAGGGCCTTCAACTATGCCTGTAGTGTATTTGTGTGTTGCTTCGCTTCCTGGAGCTGCGACTCCAATGTCTGTAACTTCAAGTTCACAGTGAGGTTCTCATAGGTCTGGGCACTTTAGTTACTCACCTGCTTGCACTCCAAGGCAAGAGATTTTAATCTATCAACTGCACTACAGGTAGTGTCTTCTCACTGGTCCCTTACATCTTGAGGAGTCTCAGGCATCGTGCAGAGCTCCAAATATGTTATGCTTTGTTGGAGTTGTTGGATTACTTCTTCAAGTTGTGCCAACTACTATGGAACTCGCTCTACAATATTTGCTTCGATGACTGTCACAGAGCGAAGTGCTCTGTGAACCATTTCCTTAACTTCGAGTTGCTCTGTGAGCAACTATTCCTTTTCTTTACGCAACTGGGATTTTTCTTCATCGAACTTCTCTTTCAGATCAAGCTTTTCCCGTTCGGCAGTACTGTGCTACTCTAGAAGGTCTTCTTGTTCTTGTGCCAAATCCTGGATGGCTTACGCTATCTCCTCATGTTCTCGCTGAAGGCGAGCTTCGACTGTATCAACGATCCAGTGGAGTTGAGCTAGCTCATCTCCTATTTCTAGTGTTCCTTCTAATAGAGGCACAGTAGAAACTGTGCGGCTGGACTGTAATGCCTGCTGCACTTCTTGAAGTTCAACCTCGATTCCACTGAACACCTCCTCCTGCTTAGCTTCCTTCTTCTCTGCTATCTCCAGTGAAGCATCGTTCAATGTTGCGACGATAAATTCGAAGTCGTCTGAGGTGAGGGTGGTCTCAAACTTAGTCCTGGTTGCTTTCAATTTCTTCCTTGAGGAAGGTTTCAGAGGGGAAACCTTCCTTTTCTTTGAGGGGTCATCCTCGTCTCTAGGCAGTGTAACATCACCTTTCTTCTATTCAACTTCTGCACCATTTATCTCTTCGTCATTGTTGTAGGAAAATCTCCCTGCGGACAGGTAGATCACCTCTAGAGCTTGACCTTAACCCTAGACAGAAAAGTGCTTATCATGGACACTGACTTCCTTTCAAATCTATCTAAAATAGCACATGAGAAGGAAGGATGACAGAGGTACCTTTTAACAGACGTTTGTCCCTGCACGCTCCGAGTTGCGCTCCAATCCTTTGCTCCTCGCTGGATCCTGTGGAAAAAACAAGATACGACTGCTTCCTACTCTATTGATGTCAGCTTGAAAACAGATCTATCAACTAGTGATAAGTTCATGTGACATTAGACACAAACTAGAAAGAAACAGGCCAAGCGTGTCATATTGATGAGAATAACGACAACACTACTTACAATCGTAGATGCGAATGCGACAGCTTCGTCAAGTCCTCTTCGTCTAACCCTTGCCTGAAAGTTCCACAATCTGGATAACAACAGCTTCACTGATCACTGTGACTATAAGTTTCTTCCAAGATCATAAGTTTCATAGCTTCAGTTCTTCCCCCTTTCCACCATCATAGAGCTTGTTTATATAGGTTAAGAGGAGCTTAACCTCTTGAGTTATGTTTAGAACAAGTTGAGAACCTCCTCCTCAGATCAGGGATCTCTTGATGAAACCAAGAATTCGAGTACAACTGCCTCCTAATCTCGAAAGATTTTTTCCTTATTCTCCTCACCGGGCTAACAACTGACCCAGATTAGGGAGCGCTCCTTCAAAAGGGGCATCAGAGTGCTAGAACGCTCCCAGAGAGGCATAAGGGGAGCGCCAGCGCTTCAGAAGTGGGCAGCGCTCCTTCAGAGGGGTGAGGAAGCGTTATAACGCTCCCTGAGACCTTATAGGGGAGCACCAACGCTCCTAAGGTTATTTCAGGGGAGAATTCACCCTCAAAACTCTTGATTAAAAGCCCTCTTCAGGTGTTAAGAGTTATTTTATTCCAGTGAACCATTTCTCTTCCTTCAAATCATTCATGTGAAATATTATAAGTGCCTCCTTAGTGTCGTCGTCATGACAACATGTCTGAACATCATTTGCGACACTTGCGAAAGTTACAAGGAAGATGTGACACTTACGACAACTGAGAGGGACATGCGACACTTATCCAGCTGAGCAATTTTGATGTGTAACAGAATGCCCCCCAAAGTATGAAGTTAGAATATGCCAACTGATAACTGAAATACTTTGTAGATGCTCAAGCAAAGGGTATAGACTCGGAGAACCTGACGGAAGCTGCACACAAACATCCAACAAATATCATAACATATTTCAAAACCCAAGGCAGGCATACCTATGCTTGGGTGATCAAGACTTAGTAGGATATGGCCGCCATAAAATACACTACGGATCCATAATTGTATTGATAAAAAAGGTATAGCCACCAAAGATACAATGTGGATCTATACTCCAATGACATGAACTGATCGTAGCCACGAAGAATACACAGTGGAGCTACGAAATGACAAGACATGGCCATGACCAATACAAAGTGGATCTATGCAACAATGTATGTGTCATCGTTCAATAAGATTCCTTCGCAACCTGGGCAAAGCATATATCAAAGTGATGGCTCAACCCAGGGTCTTCATACCAATCCTAATATGGTACGAATCTAACCATGTGAATAGATGTCTTGACGTCGAACATGGCAGAAACCACTTGATTACCGGTCAATGATGTAAACCCTTAACAAGTGCAAGGGAGATCACCATTAATATCAATGATTCCCAAGGTACCCTAGTACATTCCAGCGAATGTGAATAGATGAGCTGAGTTCGAACATCCGTGGAATCATTCGATCAAGAGTCAATGATGTAAACCCACTGTCGAATGTGAGGAGGCTTGCCATTGAGGCATGCAGGTCCCAAAGTACTATCTGGTTTCTAAGTCTAATTCCTGGATAATGTGTTGGAGTCGATAGAAATAGACTCGTCGATGGAGGGCCTTGATGTATCCCCCATTAACGACAAGAAACGGACATGGAGATGTAATTAGTAGATCAAATGGACATGGACTGACACAGGTTTTGAGGCAAGATATTTGGGATGGATGACTCTCGAGGCGGATACTTCCCTTGAACACTGAGGCACAACAACAAAACATGACATGGACCAACACTATGCAGTGGATATTGTGACTTGCGTCGGGTGACCCAAAGGAGTGAAAGGAAACTCAGAGGATTGGCTCAGTGTAGAGGTTCAGCGGATTATGATATGTGCAAAGTAACAAAGTGCCGTGTTCAAGGGCGACTC
>JZKD02S2333846.1:0-19924 GCA_000966675.3 Picea glauca
GAGTGGAAATGCGTTACAGCGTAAATAGTGTTTATTTTAATATTTAATTATGTATAATATGAAAGATATATAACTGCTCCTCGTGATGTTAAGGGACACTATTAAAATATTCAATATTAAAATGTTATGGGAATTTAGTGGGTTCTATTAAAATGTTATGTGAATTTAGTGGGTTCTCATAGAAGCTTTAGTGGGTTCTATTAAAATGTTATGGGAATTTAGTGGGTTCTATTAAAATGTTATGGGAATTTAGTGGGTTCTATTAAAATGTTATGTGAATTTAGTGGGTTCTCATAGAAGCTTTCTTAATAACTAATAATTAACAACAAAACACCAATTTCTCTAGGTATTAAATAATCTTTGTTTAGATAATATTCATAATTATATGTTATTATTTTTTTATAGATAATACTCATAATTATATGTTATTAATTAATGTAAAGATACAAATCACTTTTATAAATTTTAAAATGGTCACTAAAAATAATTATTAAATTTTAATGGCCTTTTTATAAAGTGATTTCATACAATGCTAATGTGTTATCAACAACATTAATAAATATTTCTTGACATTCTATTTAAACATCTACTAAGAATGATTTTTCAAACTCTATTGACATTCAAAATTTCCAAAATTCCATCATTTTTAAAAAGTTCAAATAATCTAGAAAAGTTTTATTCAACATAATAATATAATAACTTATATATTTATAAAATGAATTATTTTAAAAAAAAATCAATACATTGTTTTAAAATATATAAACACTCCAATGGAGTTCAAATCCAACAATGAGGATGACGATGTGTTAGCTATCTCTCAAGGTTCAAATATTTCAAACGCACGTACTAGTGGTAGTGGTAGTGGTTGGGTTTATGGACCTCTAAATGAAATAATATTTTTAAACAAATAACAAATTTATTTATAAAAATAATTTGTAAACAAAATTATTTATTATTCATAATTTTTTATGTTATTTTGATGGCAAGAAAGAAATGTAATCAACATTGTATAAATATATTTTCTTTTCACAACTACAATTTTAATTTTCAAATGGCCATGTATTATATGTTGGAATATTCATCAATATTATTGAAGAGTTTTCATCATTTTCAATCTGAAAATTAACTTATTAATGATTTTATTCACTTATGATTTCATTTAAGATATGATAAACATATAACCATAAACAATGCACCACATCATACACATATACACAATACACTACTATTTTATGTAGAAACTCAAATGGAAGAAAACTACATAATGTTTTCTTATACATCAAAAGATTGCATTCATAAGAAGCACCAATTTCCAAATTCTCTAGCATCAACTAGAAGAAGACTCCAACCCCCCTATTTACAGGCTCCAACCTGAAGGAAGCTACAAATCCCTGAATTCTTCAGCTCTAACTGGAAGGAGCCTCCAACCTAAAGGAAGCTCCAACTCCCTTTGTTCTTCGGCTCCAATCGGAAGGAGGCTACAACTCCTTGATTTATAGGCTCCAACCTGAAGGAAGATCCAACTCCTTCTAACACTCCTATTCCCCCCAACTTGTAATTAATCATTAATTAGGATTACCATGCTATGGCATGGGAACAGTGTAAATGTATTATTGTTTAATTGCCAATAACTAACTATGGGGGTGAATCCTTGAAAGTACTATCCATGATATCACTAAAAGAAAGAATGTGAAAACGATAAGAGGAAAGTTAATAAGAAAAATGACTGGTTGTTGAAACCTCAACCACCCCCATGAATGGAAGCATGGTCTAGCTGCACAAGGTCAGACCAAAGTACCACAGGGTCCGACAGACCCAGGTTGACTTGGGTTTCCTTCTGATAGGAGGAAACAAGATATGAAGGATGTGCGTGCAAGGCACGCAAGAGAATATAAAGAGAAGAATGGAGAATGTGAAGAGGACTTCAGCAGAGAACGAGCCAAAGGCCATGAGCTTGATGTTGAGGAAGCAACTGATAAACCTCGCAGAAGATGTGAATAAGAAAGGATCGTTGAGAATTGGCATAAATTCCCTGGTGATATCATGGCTTGGCATGGGGGTGGCCAGAGCGCTAAGAATTAATGCCTCTGAGCCTATGGTTGGGTGGAAGGACGAACACCCACAGTCAGTTAGTTGGCTACAACCTGTAATAGATAAGTATTCTCATATCCTTTGTATTTAAGCAGTAACTGTGAATTAAAGTTGGATATCCTTTGAAAGTTGCAGGGACATGCATATTTTCTTAATGGTTATACTGTATCCATTCAATTATGCTTAATTGTGTATTTAAGAAAATAAGGAATTCTTTGGCTTGTACATGTAAATGTCTAATCCATGTGGTGGCTCAAGTTAAAATAAAAGAACTGTAAATTTGTTGACCTTGGGCATAGTCCCACGTGTGCATGCCGACACTTCCAGTCATTTTGAAGGAAGGAGTGTGTTAAGCTCAGGAGAGGTCATGCATGTATGCACAGAGTCTTTGCAAGGCGAGGAGAGACTGAGAACCCCCTTAAGTTCTAGAGTTTATAAATGAGCACAAGGGGTGCACGGACGGTTTCTCGAAGTGTTAAGTTCAGGAGAAAGAGTGAAAAATACCTAATTACTTAAGGAGACGATAAAGCTCAGGAAGGATAGCGAGATTTAAGCCCCCAAAGGAGAGATCATTTTGTTTGGAAGACAAATGGATGAGATTAGTTCGGGAGAAGATGAAGTTCTTCACGATCGTCGGATCTGGAGAAGGAATGCAGGCGTTAACCCTTAGAGCCCTTCAAACTTCACGGGTCCAGTGAATTAATCATATTCGTCGTACGGGAGGTGAATTCGCTGAAGTCTTGAAGTTAATCTGGGTCGTAGATCTCAGGATGCCCTGAGAACTATCTCAACCATCGGATCTATGATATAGTCAGCCCACCGTTGACCATTTTGGGAGGACAAAGAGTTGGAAACACCAAAACCCCCGAAGTCTCGAAGTTAAAGTGGACCATGGATCTAAGGATCCTTTGGGATCCCTCATAGTCATTTGATCGTGGGGACGCATGTAATTACATCAAGATCAGGTGGGGTCCCATGTGTCAAGTGACAACGTTTCCAGGTGTCCCTATCGGAGTGGCACACACGGGGACCCAAGGGACCCTTGAACAAAATTTATGAGTCGTAGATCTCTTGGGTCACGTAGACACCCTCGGACCGTCGTATTAAGGCTGTGGTCAACCCGACGTTGATCAAATCCGAGAGAAAAGAGGAATGTGGTGAAAAAGAACTCACGAAGGCCGGAGAGCCAGAGTTCATCTGAGTCATCTGTCAGCTGAGGACATGTGTCAACAGATCTTACACTTCGGAAGATAGCCACTTTGGAGGAAAGTGGGATCGCACGAGTTAAGAACTCCTGAAGCCCGAACTGCCAAAGTAAATCATGATCGTCGATCTGAGAGAGGCATGCTTCAGCAGATTGTGGAGTTCGGAAGTGCTAACTCTGGAGGAAAGGAAGTGGAACGTTGACCAAAAGTCATCCAAAGCTCCAAGGGTAAGGAATCATCCTAACTATCCATTGTTAGAACACGTGGGGGCTGGAGATTTACTCCGGGTGAAATTCACTTCAGAGGAATTAAAGAAAAAAGGTACGAGAAATCCCGAAGTTCGGAGAGTCAGATTTCATCAGAATCGTTCATTGGAATAGGACACATGGCATGAGATCTATTACTTCAGAGGATTGGAACTTAGGAAAAAATAACGTGGAGGATCGTTGACTACAAGTCGCCCAAAGCAGGGAAAAGGATGAATGTCAACCATTGATCAAGAAAACACATGGCGCTCGATCTGTAACTCCGTGTATGGAGTACTTTGGAGGAAAAAGGCTTTAGAGTGTTCGAAACTCCTGAATACTGAAGTCCGGAGCTAGATCACAACCTTCGATCACAAGGGATGTGTGGCACTCAATCTGTAACTCCGGGGAGAAAATACTTTGGAGCATTCGAAACTCCCGAACATCGAAGTCCCAAAGTGATTCAAGGTCGTCAAAATTTCTAAGGACATGCGACGTTAGATTGTGAACTTTGGAGATTTGCAACTCCAGAAGAATCGCGCGGTAGTTTTTTTGGCACCTGTTGTCTTGGCGTCGAGTCATAGCCCGCAGTCATATGTGAGTATAGATGGATGAAAGAACCCGAGGAGATTGGGAGAGGATATCTGCCTTCTTTGAGCTCAGTTCGGAGCATGGAGACCATGGATGGAGAGTTATGGAAGAAAAGAATGGAATAGAGACCCCGAATGGGGGTTTTTATTCTCTTAAGAAGAATGAAATTTTGATGCCCTACCATGGGTGTGTTACAAATTGGTATCATAGCATGAAAACAACACTTGGCCTGCTTGGGCTCATGCGCGAGTCGTATGAAAATATTTTTGGAAGACTTTAAGGGGTAACACCCTATCTTACCACATTCCTAAGAGGCTTAGTAAGCCTCTACTGAAGAGAGGAGACAAATCCTTTATTGTTGATAGATGTTTTGGAAATTTCCACGGTATGTTGCTAATGTTCCCAAATGAATAAGTTAACGTCATTGTGTGATTGTACGTGTTGTTGTATAGTCATAAGAATTGGTTACCAAGGCTAAGATGAGCCTGTTGAGAATTTTATTGCTAAACATAAATCATCTACATAAGTTCCTTGCGTAGAAGGATGCAAATTTAAAATACAGTTGGGATTTTAACCAATGAGATTGAATCATGCTAAGTCTATTAAAAAGGAAGCTTAGCATTTCTTTGGGAAATGATATCCGATCCTATAGGAGTGGGATTATGATGAAGAACACTAATATTTAAACTAAAATAGCAATGTGAATGGATGGAAAGTATCTGTAGCAGTAATGATTACTGCTTTAATGAAGGGTTAAACCTTGTATATGTGCATAACCCCTCACGATCATAGGAATGAGTCTGGTGACCATTATGTGAAAAGGGAGAATGTAACATACCCCGGCCATAAACACCTCTACTGGGCAATGCCAAAGAAATACCTTGTCTTCTACAACTAGATCTAATACCAATTTGTAATGTACCCTGGTCACAAACAGACCAGTCAATGCCACAACGGAACATTCATATATACATAACATGCATTTATAATGAATTAAAAAACAATTAACACAGAGTTACTGCTACCATACAAACTCAAATGGAATTGACAGTAATTCCCACATGCAACGGAACACATGATAACATCTCAAGAATCACAGGCATCCATAACATACATAATTAAGCACAGAAATGATACTTATCTTTTAACTGAAGTAAAACCACCAACTATGTGCAGAACTTCCACGAACCTCCCAGCCTTAGGCCACACTGTTCATCACTCTCAGCAGTAGGTCACCCACAAGTTGGGACTAAACTCCATTGAGCAAGGGATTCCTAGGCTAGGCAAGGTCAATAGGAAAGTCACACGATCTAAGAGGAAGGATTCTCTCCCAGAAGCCACTTATGCCCACTTCTCATAGACTCTCATTCCCCACATGCTTGTCCCACCCTAGGAGTATACACCTTCATTGTTACATAGTCCATCAACTGATCCACCTCCCTTACCTTGGGCTTTAGGACAGACCGAACTAGAATTATCATAGCTCTGTAGCAGCTACGAGACTCCCTCCAAGAGAACTCACCTCCTCAGCACACTCTCTCACCTGGAGAGATTTTCTCATAGGCCTGACAACCTTCTTCTTCAATATACAACCACCTCTCTCACTTGGAGAGAGAGTTTCTCACAGGCCTAACAACTTGCTTCTTCAACAACGGGCTTGACAACCCACTTCTTCAACCACAACAACTAAATCGGGTAAGGCAGTGGACGACTCAGTAATTTACAGAGGTGTAAAAGTGGTCACGGGTTCAGCAATGGTGGAAATGGCTAGCTTCAGGCTTGCTCAATGCATGAATGAACTCGTGAGGAGAGACTGATAGACTGGTCTAGCATAGCCAAAAATGATGAAAACATGAGCCAAACTATGGGCGTGAACCCCCTACGTGAGCAAGCTTTCCCTCCTGTGCGTGCGTGACTTCCTGAGTGAGTGAGTCCCCCATGCTTGTGCCTCCTTAAGTATGCATGTGGCTGAGCCGACACCTTTCACTTAGGAAGAATGTTCCTTTCCTTTTGGAAGTCCCTGTCCTTCCCCAGGAACTTAGGATAAAAACATATCCTTTTAAACAGCCTTTGAAATAATAATAATAAATTATTATTCTCTTGGACTTAATCCCTTAGGCTTATCCCCCTTTCCAACCTCTCATCCCCCTCTCCCTTACCCAACCTAGTGGATCCTAGTTCCCCATCACTCTTTCTTCTTGTTTGTTCTACATGCAGCGATGTTTTTATATTAATAATATGAATATTTACATGTACAAAACATGCTCCTGGCCTTTAACACCTAGGCTCTCCCACCTACTAACACATAAGACTACCAGCTTATAATTGTTCAACTCACCAGCCTACAAAACATGTTTACAATTCATAAGACAACTAGGGATCATCCTTGGGATATTACAATCCCCTCCCCTTATTTTTGCTTTGTCCTCAGTGCAACTCATTTACATAACATCAAAAAGATTTTTAAAATTTTCAAAAAGATGTGGGTATTTTTCCCACATAGAATCCTCATGCTCCCATGTCGCGTCCTCAAGACCATACCAAGTCCACTAGACCTTTACAAGCCTCATGGTTCAATTACGAAGTTGTTTTCTCTTCCGGTCCAATATGTGCACTGGATGCACATGCAAGACACCTTCTTGCTCCACCTGAATCACATTCCAATCAATAACATGATTAGCATCAGATATATATTTATTAAGAAATGAAACATGAAACACATTATGCACAGTCATGGATGTAGGAAATGCAAGCATATATGCAACTGGTCCAATCCTTTCTAGGATTTCAAATGTCGCACAATATCTGGCTGCCAACTGGGAACAATTTCCTAGCTTTAGGGAAATTTTGTTAGCTTTCACTTTCAAGAAAACATGATCACCCACTTGGGTCCTGTTATTATCAGCATAAATTTTCTGCATGTCTTGGGCATCCTTCAAATTCTACTTAATCTTCAGCATTTTCTCTTCCATTTCCTTTAGAAACTCTGGCCCAACTATTGCTTTATCAGCTAGGTTGTCCTAGATTATTGGTGTGTTTCACTTTCTACCATAAAGTGTTTCAAACAGTCTCATCTTCAGTGATTCTTGATACCCATTGTTGTAGGAAAATTCTACGAAGTGTAGGTAGTCTTCCCATTTAGATGGTTTGTCCATCACATACATCCTTAGCATGTCCTCTATTACTTGGTTCACCCTCTCTGTCTTCCCATCAGACTCAAGATGATAGGTTGTGCTGAAGTTCAGATTCATTCCGAACCCTTTGAATAACCCCTTCCAGAACTTTGAGGTAAATTTCGGGTCTCTGTCAGACACAATTGTATTGGGAATACCGCGCAAGCGTGCTACTTCCCTTATATAGATATCAACAACATTGGTTTCCTTATGAGTAGTCTTCAATGGAATAAAATGGGAAGCTTTCGTAAGCTTATCCACCACCACCATGATGGAATCATGTTGCTTATTTGTTCTGGCTAATCCTGTGATGAAATCCATTGTCACCACTTCCCACTTCCACTCAGGAATGGGCAATGGTTGTAGCAAGCCCACTGGGTGCCTATGCTCAGCCTTGACCTTATAACACTCCATACATCTGGCGATGTATTATGCAATTTCCTTGTTCATATCTGGACAAAAGTAATGGCTCTTAACTGTTGCCATTGTTTTTTGATATCCAGGGTGCCAAACATAAGTCACATTATGCATTTCCTTCAAGATCATAATTCTCAATTCCTGAGAACTAGGTACATACATTCTACTTTTGTACAGGAGTGTTCCATCAGCTTCCAATTTATAATCTTCCACTTTTTGTAGCATCTTACCTTGTTGTAGCTTTTCTACCATTTCCATGTACTGCAAATGTGCATTTGCAACTTCCGAAATTATGCCTTTAATATCATTTTGATACATGATGATGGTTGTAGCATGTAGTTCATGCACTCTTATTCTAAGTGCATCAACCACTTTGTTCTCATTTCCTTTGATATGTTTCGTATCAAAGTTGTACTCACAAAGGAATTCCAACCATCTACTATGCCTAGCATTCAAGGTTGGTTGATCAAACAAACACTTCAGACCATTATGGTTTGTCCTCAATTCAAACCTCTTTCTCATGAGGTAATATCTCCATTTCCTCAGAGTGTGCACTATGGACGCCAACTCCAAATCATGAGTTTCATAGTTATTTTCATGCTCTTTCAATTTTCTGGACTCATATTACAAACCCATTCTGGTTGAGGACTCCTCCTAGTCCTTCTTTGCATGCATCTATGCAAACAATGAAATCCTCATTTGGATATGCAATCCTCAAGATTGGAGCACTGGCTAACAGCTACTTCAATTGTTGGAAGCTTTTCTCACAATATTTTGTCCAATGAAATTTATTCTCCTTCCTTTGCAAGGAAGTGATGGGGTGAGATATCCTTGAGAACCCTGCAATGAACCTTTTGTAATAACCAACTAGACCCATAAAGGATCTGACTTATGTCACATTCTTATGTGCTGACCATTCTCTAATGGCCTCTATCTTCTCAGGATCCACGACTATCCCATCTTCTGAAATTATATGTCCCAAATAATGGATCTGCTTTTGATAGAATGAGCACTTGATCAATTTGGCATACAATTGGTGCTCGCTTAGCACTTGCAACACCATCCTCGGATTATTTTCCTGCTCTTCCTCTGAATTGGAATACAGCAGGATGTCATCCAAAAATACTATGAAAAACTTGTCTAGATATTCTCTGAATACGCCATTCATTAGGCACATAAAAACAACAGATGCATTTGATAAACCAAATGGAACCATTGTGAACTCATAATGACCATACCTTGTTCTGAAGGTGGTATTGTTGATGTCTTCATCCTTTATCCTTACCTGGTGGTACCCTGACTTCAGATATATTTTTGAAAAATATCTTGGCATCCTTCAAATGATCAAAGAGATCATCGATCCTTGGCAAAGGGTACTTGTTCTTAATAGTCACTTTGTTAAACTATCTGTAATCGATGCACAATCTCAATGTCCCATCTGTCTTCTTCATGAACAAGAACGGGGCACCCCAAGGTGATACACTTGGGTGTATATACCCCTTCTTTAGAATTTCTTCAAGCTGCAATTGTAGTTCTTTCAGCTCTGGTGTACTCATTCTGTAAGGATTTTTTGACACTGGAGCTGCTCCAGGCATCAGGTTTATAGAGAAATCAATATCTCTCTTTGGGGGTAGTCCGAGTACCTCCTGGAATACATTTTCAAAATATATTAATATTGCATGGCATTCAATATCTGACACCTTATCCCTAGGTGCTTCATCCATATGAGCAACAAATATTTGGCATCATTTCCTATAGCACTTCTTCAACTGCATTGTTGAGATTTATCTGATAGCAACTCCTCTGGGGATTTCTTGGATTGTTCTTTGATTTCCTTCCTCATCCAAGAAAGTGAATGCTTTATTACGACAGTCTAAGATGGCATGGTGTTGGTCCGACCAATCCATCCCAATTAGACAGTCATAGGAACCTAAAGGTAAAATGTTTAATTCATCCCTTGTGCTCAACCCGTTCATGTTCACTAGACATGACTTAACCAACTCAGTAACTTTTCTTTGGTTCCTATAGCCAGTTTCACTAACCAAGATTTTCCATTCTTATTTCTTAGCAAATGCATACTTTCCACCATCCTGGGATCTATATAACTATGACTAACCCCTGAATCAATTAAAATAGTAAAGGCATGTTTATTGATCATACCTTCAACTTCAATCATGTGTGATTGAAACTCAGCTTGTTTGTTGTTCAGGGCTGCATAGATCCTTGGTATTATACTTCCCAGGTATTCCACTATTTCTGCCTGTTGAACATTGTGGATAGCTCTCACATTGTCACTTTTGTGGGGGAAATATTTGTACCTATGATTTTCTTTACAACCCCAACATTCCATAGGTGGTTGTCTTGGCATTTTCCCACCTACTTCATCCTTCCTGGGTTCTCTAAAACATGGCTTTCCTTGAGGGATATTTTTGAAAAAGGATGGATTAGTTACCTTCTTCCTCGGATCCATATTTAATTTCTTCTTGTCTTCCCAAGCCTTCCGGAAAGTGGGCTTTTCTTTTTGATGCTCATATAAGCATTTTTCTCTCCTTATAGTTTCTTCCATAGTTTTAGGATCATCATACTGAATCTTGTCACCGATGGAAGGTGGCAGTCCACTCAGATACCTTTGAATTTTGACAGTCTCATCTTTGATGAAAGAGACATACTTCAACAATTCTAAAAAATTTCGTTCATATTCATCAATGGCCATGCTACCTATCCTGAGTTCAAAGAACTCTTTCATCTTTCTGTCATAGTATCTCTTAGTCAAGTATTTATTTTTGAAATAGTTCTTGAATTCATTCCAAGTAACATTTTTCTCTTTGATGTGTTTCACCTGAACAATCTTATCCCACCACATGTATGCCTTTCCTTTCATTTGATACATCGTAATTCTTCCTTCTACATGAGAGGAATAATTCTGCAGTTAGAAATATTTCCTCATGACAAGCAACCATGTCTTGGCATCTTCCTTCTTCTTGTGCTCTCCATAAAATGTAGGAGGCTTAATCTTGTTCATTTCTCCCTTCATTTCATCCACTCCAAATCTCCTATGATTTTTGGTAGGAGATGGGCTTGAACTACTATGTACCCTCCTCTTAGAGTGACCTTGGGAGTGATGATGGTGTCTACCAACACTCCTTGATTTCCTCTTCTCATCAGGGGACTTGTGACTTCCTGATTTACTGGAGACACTCTCTTTATCTGGTTTCCTCTCTATCCTTTCTAGGTTTTGCATCAACTTTATGTTGAGTTCTCCATGTTGATCCCTGGATTTCATGAGATTTTTGTTATCTTCTCGGTGATTCTGGACATCTTTATGAAATCTTTCAATGATTTTCATCATGTTTCCCTCCTTATCTATATCTTCTCCATGCCCGCTAGATTTTGATCCTTCAACTCCGAAATGGACATCCATTCCTTTAGCTTCATTCTCTGAATTGAAATAATTATGTTCTTCCTCCATTTCTTTGCACTACGTGGCAATTCGGTTTGGTGCTAACAATCGTTAATTCTGCAAACACAATGCATAGTCAACCAAAATTTGTCAGGCCATTAGTCCTTAACAAATTCCATAGTATTCATAAACCAATTTGATTTAAGAAAAAATTTAGATTCCATTTTCTTTCTGTGCTCTGCTCTACAATGATTTTTCGGGCACTAGCCCCTTTTCTTAGCCCCCAACCCATGCGACCATAGGTTGTGGAAAAGATCTAGATCGATAGGTGCTTATTTGAGAGTTCGGGCCTCTGGCTTCGAAAGTTTTCAAATAACATCGCAACAAATCTATTGGAGTACCGAATTAAATAACTCACGAAGAAAGGTGGATCAACAGTCCACAACTACCCAACATCCAATGGCTGACACCCACTATGGAACTTCAGGGATCCGAGCTCCGGGACTTCGGAGCTTTAGAGCTTCTGGACTTCAGAGGATTTCACATATGCACACCCCCAATGCCCCGAACTGTTAATCTCCAAACACTTCCATGTCACCTTTGGTGACGTTATTACGTCTTGTCACCTTGGCATTACAAAACTTTTGAAATTTCTTCCTTTTGTTCCCTTATGAACCATTCTTTCGGAGTGTCAAGTCTCTGTACTTCACAAATGGCGCCACGCGTCCACTGGGACCCATGGTTTCCATACTTGAACTAAGATGCGGAATAGTCACATCACTTAATGCCTTTCAAATTGCGGGGGCATGCATCCACGATTTGGAGTAGCCCGCTTTTTGTCCCGCAATTCCTCCGACGCTGACAAGTAACCCCCTAGGAAAACCATGGTTTGGATTGTGGGACCGCCCTGAGAAATTAATTCCTGTGCAATTTGGGTCCCCACAATTCCTCTTTACCGTCAATCTGGATGTATTGTGATCAACGCCAGTGTGGGCCCACTGACCTTTAACTATGTTATTCAACCTCAGGGACCACATAGTACAACTGTCAACATTCTGGGTGGGGGCACTTGGCAGGTATAGAAGAGGTCCACATCACCTCCAAGTGATGTCATCATGACTGTAACACTCTTTCATTTGAATTTGTAACACTCTGATACCATACTGTAACGCCCCCTTTGCATTAGCCAGGCAGGTGCTACTTCGCGGAATAACAATCTCATGCTTAATTATCTCATGCTTGATTATATATATATATATATATAAGTCATTCATTTAAGAAAATGAAACACACTTAAACTCAGAGTGAGCATAAGAATTACTGTTATTATAAATAATCAATAGTTTTTACATTAATTCATATGCACAACAGAATACATGATAATTATAAATACACAGACATGCAGAAGCATAATTAAAAACACCATCTGGTACTTATCTCTGAAACGGTGGTAATTCCACAAACCAGGTGCAGGCCTTCAATGAACCTCCCAACATTAGACCACACTACTCATTAAGCTCAGCAGTAGGTCACCCCCAAGCTGGGACTAAGCTCCACCCCATGGCAAGGAATCCTAGGCTAGGTTTAGGTTACAGGGAAAACACACAGTTACAAGGAAGGAATTCTCTCCCAGGAACCACTCATACTCACTGCCCATAGACTCTCCTTCCCCACATACCTGTTCCACCCTAGGAGTATACACCTTCTATGTCACCTAGACAGTCCTTTGGCTGCTAACCTCCCTTGCCATGGGTTTCAGCAATAGACCGGACCAGAAGTCTCCGAGCTCTGTGGCAGCTACAAGGTTCCTTCCAGGAGTTCTCTCCTTTCCTCTGCACACTCTCTCACCTGGAGAGAGTCACTCACAGGCCAAGCAACCTATTCTTCCAACTTCATTCACCTCTCTCACCTGGAGAGAGTGTTGTACAAACTGGCCAACAAGACACATGAAGTCCAACACTGCATGGCCACAACAGCCAACGGGGAAAATAGACACGGGCTTTCCAACAGGCTTAGCAATGACAGGATGGTCTCGTGGTTATGGCTTGGGGACAGAGATTCCACATACAGGCTCGATCTATTCAGATAGAGGATGTCTCGGCTTTCCATAAATCAACACAGGCTATCCCCAAAATCAACACAAACTTTTTCCACAGTTTTAGAATTGCCCAAGGTCTCATGCAGAGGTTGGATCGGTTCACGCTCAGACGATCAGGTAGAATGGAGGAGGAACCTCCACCACGGCTCATCTTATCTATTTTATTTGCATGGGCTTGGGTTGACACTTGTCACCTGTGAAGCTGCATGCTTCCATCAACATGTGTTCCTCCCACCACTTGGAAGTCACATGTCCCTCCAAAAGAACTTAGGATAAAAACATATTATTCACATGTCTTTTGGAATAATATTAAAATATTATTCCCAAGGACTTAAGCCCCTGGGCTCAACACTTAGCCCCTCTTCCCACCTTCCAGCCCCTAATCCCTTGCCCACTCTATGGAAGCTTAGTCCCCCATCACTCATTCACCGTGGTCAATCTGCACGTGGCGGTGTTTATATTTTATTAATGTTCTGCATAGATACATGTACAAAATCAAGCTCTTGGCCTTCAACACTTAGGCTCTCTGGCCTAACAATCACGTAAGCCTACCATCTTATATAAATTGGCTCACCAGCCTATACAACACAATTACAATTCATTTCATCGACATGATTTACATCAGGGCTCAGCCTTGGGGACATTACAATCCCCCTCCCCTTATTTATGCACTGTCCTCAGTGCAACTTTACACTGTATCTGCAAGCTTTTCAAAATTTTCAAAAATATGCGTGTACTCTGCCCGCATAACATCTTCATGCTCCCATGTTGCATCCTCAGGACCATACCAGGTCCACTGGACCTTTACAATCTCTATGGCTCGATTATGGAGCTGTTTGTTTTTCCTGTCCAATATGTGCACAGGATGCACTTGTAGGACACCTTCTGGTTCCACCTGAATCACATTCTAATCAATAACATGATTAGCATCAGGTATATATTTCTTAAGCAATGAAACATGAAACACATTATGTACAGTCATAGATGCAGGTAATGCAAGCATGTATGCAACTGGCCCAATCCTTTCCAGGATTTCAAAAGGCCCACAGTATCTTGTTGCCAACTTGGCACAGCTTCCCAGCTTCAGGGAGCTCATGTTAATTTTCACTTTCAAGAAAACATGATCACCCACTTTGAATTCTCTGTGGGTTCTATTCTTATCAACGTAACTTTTCTGCTTGTCCTAGGCAGCTTTCAAATTCTGTTTAATTCTTATCATTTGGTCTTCCATCTCTTTGAGCAACTCTGGCCCAACTACTGCTCCGTCAGCTGGATTATCCCAGCTCAGTGGAGTGTTGCACTTTCTTCCATAAAGTGATTCAAATGGGCTCATCTTCAACGATGCATGATACCCATTATTGTAGGCGAATTCTACCAAATGCAGGTAGTCTTCCCATATTGATGGTTTGTCCATCACGTACATTCTCAGCATGTCCTCTATTACTCTGTTCACCCTCTCTGTCTGTCCATCAAACTCGGGATGATACGTTGTACTAAAATTCAGATTTGTTCTGAATCCTTTGAACAGTACTTTCTAGAAATTCGAGGTGAATTTCGGGTCCCTATCAAACACAATCGTCTTAGGAATTCCGTGCAAGCGTGCCACTTCTTTTAAGAAGATATCAGCAACAACTTCTGCCTTGTGAGTGGTTTTCAGTGGAATAAAATGGGCATCTTTTGTAAGCTTGTCCACCACCACCATGATCGAATCATGCTGCTTGCTTGTTCTGGGCAATCCTGTAATAAATTCCATCATCACCACTTCCCACTTCCACTCAGGAATGGGTAAAGGTTGTAGCAACCCTGCTGGGTGCCTATGCTTAGCCTTAACTTTCTGGCACTCCATACATCTGGCGATGTATTCAACGATCTCTCTCTTCATACCCGACCAGAAATAATGACTCTTGACTGCTGCCACGGTCTTCTAATATCCTGGATGTCCAGCATAAGTCACTTTATGCATTTTTTTTAGAATCACAAGTCTCAAATATTGGACATTGGATACATACACTCTATTTTTGTACAGAAGTATTCCATCAGCTCCCAAGGTGTAACTTCCCTCTTTCTGTGGTCTCTCGCGCTGCTGTAGCTTTGCTACCAAGTCTCTGTACTGCAAATCGGCACTTACAGCTTCCAAAATCATATCCTTAATATCCATCATGTACATGCTAATGGTTGTAGCATGCAATTCATGCACCTTTCTGTTGAGTGCATCAGCCACCTTGTTTTCCTTCCCTTTGATATGCTTGATATCAAAGTTGTATTCACAAAAAAACTCCAACCACCTGCTTTGTCTAGAGTTTAAGGTTGGCTGCTCAAACAAATATTTCAGACCATGGTGGTCTGTTCTCAATTCAAATCTTCTTCCCATGAGATAATGTCTCCATTTTCTCAGAGTGTGGATGATTGTTGCCAGCTCCAAATCATGAGTGGCATAATTCTTTTCATGCTCTTTCAATTTCCTGGACTCATAACAGATTACAAATCCATCTGTTCACACCATGAAATCCATATTTGGATTTGCAATTCTCAGGATTGGAGCACTGGTTAACAACTTCTTCAATCACTGGAAACTCTCTTCACACTGTTTAGTCCACTAAAACTTTTTCTCCTTCCTTTGCAAGGAAGTGATAGGGTGAGCTATCTTTGAGAACCCTGGGATAAACCTTCTATAATAGCCCACCAGACCCATAAAGGATCTAACTTCTGTCACATTCCTTGGCACTGACCATTCTCGGATGGCCTCAACCTTCTCAGGATCCACAACGATCCCTTCTTCTTAAATAATATGTTCCATGTAATGGATCTATCTTTGATAAAATGAGCATTTGCTCAACTTGGCATACAGCTGGTGTTATCTCAACACTTGCAGCACCATCCTGAGGTGTTGTCCATGTTCTTCCTCTGACTTGGAATACACCAAGATGTCATCCAGGAATACTATGACAAACTTGTCTAAATAGTTCCTAAATACAACATTCATCAAGCACATAAAAACAACAGGTGCATTTGACAGTCCAAACGACACCACTGTGAACTCGTAATGACCGTACCTTGTTCTAAAGGCGGTCTTGCTAATATCATCATCCTTTATTCTTACCTAGTGATATCCTGATCTGAGATCTATCTTCGAAAATATTTTCGCACCCTTCAGTTGATCGAAAAGATCATCGATCCTCGGCAGAGGATACTTGTTCTTGACAATTACCTTGTTCAACTGCCAAAAATCAATGTACAGCCTCAATGTCCCATCCTTCTTCTTCACGAACAGGACCAGGGCACCCCAAGGTGACACACTGGGGAAAATGTACCCCTTCTTCAGAATCTCTTTGAGCTGCAATTGCAACTCTTTCATCTCTGGCGTACTCATTCTATAAGGATATTTCGACACCAGAGCTACTCCAGGCATCAAATTTATAGAAAAATTGATGTCTCTCTTCGGGGGTAGTCCAGGTACCTCCTGAAATACATCCTTGAACTCTGTGAGTACCTCATGGTCTTCGATTCTTGAGACTTCATCTCTGGATGCTTCCTCTACACGGGATGCAAATAATTGACAGCCTTTCTTGTAGCACTTCTTCAGCTGCATGGATGAGATTTCTCTAACAACCACAGCTCTGGGAATTCCTTGGACTGTTTTCCGATTCCCCTCCTCATCCAGGAATGTAAACCTCTTGTTATGATAGTACAGGAGGGCATGGTGTTGGTCCAACCAGTCCATCCCAATTAAGCAGTCATAAGGGCCTAAAGGAAGAACATTCAATTCAGCCTTCGTGCTCAATCCATTCATGTCTATCGAATAGGATTTAACCAATTCAGTGACCTTCCTCTTGGTTCATGTAGCCAACTGCACTAACCAAGACCTTTCATGTTTTCTTCTTGATAAATGCAAACTTTCCACCACCCTAGGATCTACATAACTATGGCTAGCCACTAAATCGATTAAAATACTAAATGGTCGGTTGTTGATCATACCTTCCACTTCAATAATGTGCGATTGAAATTCTTCTTGCTTGTTATCTAGAGCTACATAGATCCTTGGCATCCTGATGCCCATATCCTCCATTGTTTCAGCTTGCTGAACATTGTGGATGGTTCTTGCTTTATCTTTTCTGTGGGGGAAGTCCCTATACCTATGGTTCCCTTTACAGCCCCAACACTCCATAGGTGGCGGACTGGGCATTTGCTCACCCACTTCAGCCTTTCTGGGCTCTCTGAAAGATGGTTGTCCCTAAGAAATTTTTCTGAAAAAGGGAGGCTTGTTTCCCTTCTGCCTCTGCTCTTTCCTGAACTTCTTCTGATCATCCCAAGCCTTCTGAAAAGTAGGTCTTTCTCTTTGTTGTTCATATAAACATTTTTCCCTTCTTATTGTTTCTTCCATAGTCTTAGGATCATCATACTGAATCTTGTCACCAATAGAAGGTGGCATTCCACTCAGATATATCTAAATCTTGACAGCCTCATCTTTGATGAATGGGACATACTTCAGCAGCTCCAAAAAACTTCGTTCGTATTCATCGATGGTGATGCTGCCCAACTTGAGTTCGAAGAACTCCTTCATATTTTTTTCATAGTACCTTTTGTTCAGGTATTTCTTCTCAAAATACCTCTTGAACTCCTTCCAAGTGATATCTTTCTCTCTAATGTGTTGCACCTGCACAAACTGATCCCACCACATCGATGCTTTTCCCTTTAGTTGATACATCGCAATTCTTCCTTCTGAATGAGGAGAATAATTCTGCAATTGGAAATATTTCCTCATGCCTAGCAACCATGTTTCAGCATCTTCCTCCTTCTTATGTTCTCCATCGAACATTAGAGGTTTGATCTTGTTCATCTCCCCTTTCAATTCATCCACTCCAGATCTTTAGTGTTTTCTAGTAGGGGATGGGCTTGAACTATTGTGCGCTTCCCTGCTGGAATGCCTTGGGGAGAAATGATGATGTCTGCTACCACTTCTCAATCTTCTTCTTCTCTCAGGGGTCCTGTGACTCTCTTTATTTCTTGAGCCACTCCTCTTCTCCAACTTCCTTTCTATTCTTTCCAGGATCTTCAACATTTTTAAGTTAAATTCTCCCTGCTGATCCCTGACCCTCATGAGCTTTCGACTATCATCTCGGCAAGCCTGGGCATCTTTCTACAATCTTTCAATGAGTTTCATCATATGTCCTTCCTTATCCAATTCTCTTCCGTGCCCATTAGAGTTCGATCCTTCGACTCCCAGGTTGACATCCCTTCCTTCTCTTTTGCTCTTTGAAATGGAGGCAATCCACACCTCTTCCATTTCTATACTTGGCATAGATTCACGGTTGTCCTGACACTCATTGAACTTTGCACACACAATGTGAAATCAACTGAAGTTTGTCAGGCCCTTAAACCTTCAAGAAAAATTACAACATTCATAAACCAACATGGAAAAGAAAAACATTTCGATTCCATTAAGTTTTCTGAGCTCTGTTAGGCTCTACAAAATTTTGGAACTTCGAAACTTCGGGGTCTTGGTCCACGAATATCCAACAGTTAAATCCTCGGTGGTTCTTTTGTCTTCGAAAATTTCGGGACTTTGGCACTTCGGGTTTTCGGGTGATAGCTCCCTCTTTCTCCCTACCCTCGTAACCAAAGGCACCTTTCGCAACTCGCGATCTTGTGAGTTCGTGAGTCGAAGACCCTCAACTCCTCTTCCTCCAAACGTCGATACCCAAGATGCGATACAGGTATGGCTCCCTCCTCGCTAGTGCCTGCTACATATAACTGTAGGCTAGAGAGAAGTGCTAGCACCTCTTGCAACTCGCGACTTCATGAGTTGGAGTGTTGAGCCCTCATGCTCCTCCTTTGTGAATCCCGAAATCTCGATTTACTTTACCCTCCAGGCCCACATAGCACAACTGTCTCCACATATACAGTGGCGAGTGGTACCCTCAGGAGGGTCCACATTATCTATGGTTACGTCATCGGGTCCCACCATGCTCACTTTTATTTTGTCCCACTAGCACGTGGTACACACCCATGTTTCCATGTCCATTCCAAGTGAAATCCAACGATTAGACCTTTCTCAAATCTATGGCACAGATCCTTTCTGCGTTTTGGGGTTTTGGGCATCGAGAGTTCGTGCATCCACACCTCTCGAACTTCCGTTTTCCGAAACCTTGAAATTACTGTCTACCCCTCCACTTGATCCAATGGTCAAGATCCTATATTATGATCTACGGTGTAGATCATTTCGGAATTTCGAGTCTCGCTATTTCTCGACTTGTGAAAACAAAGTTCTTCCCTTTTGGTTTCCCGGGTGCCGAAACGTCGTTGAGCAGCCACGTATTCCCCCGATGGACGGTCCCGATGAATTCGGTGTTTCGTGTATCATGATTTCCACGTTCCTTTGCAACTCCAAAGGGTTTTAAAACCCTGTGCACGTTTTCCAGATCTGATGGTCACGAGGGTTCTCCTTTCCCCCGAGTAGACCCTACGGCTCCAACACTTCTTGTGTGGATTCCTCTCTCCCTGTGGCCAGATACCACATTGGTTGTGGTTTCATAACACCGCTACACCTCTTGAGCTCAGTAACATGGTCAAGTAACTCCTTGACACTCAGGAGCATTCAAAGGTCCGAAATTGGTCCTCCAGACACAATTTCTCCTCAAACCCTCAGTCCAAACACCACTCAACTGGCCCATCTAGGCTCAGCGTCGAAACCTTGTCTCTGATAC
>JZKD02S2333846.1:20088-32010 GCA_000966675.3 Picea glauca
AGTCATGCATTTAAGAAAATGAAACACACTTAAACTCAGAGTGAGCATAAGAATTACTGTTATTATAAATAATCAATGGTTTTTACATTAATTCCTATGCACAGTAGAATACATGATAATTATAAATACACAGACATGCAGAAGCGTCATTAAAAAAACCATCTAGTACTTATCTTTGAAACGGTGGTAATTCCACCAACCAGGTGTAGGCCTTCCTTGAACCTCCCAGCCTTAGACCACACTGCTCATTAAGCTCAGCAGTAGGTTACCCCGGAGATGGGACTAAGCTCCACCCCACGACAAGGAATCCTAGGCTAGGTTGAGGTTACAGGAAAAACACATAGTCACAAGGAAGGAATTCTCTCCCAGGAACCACTCATACTCACTACCCACAGACTCTCCTTCCCCATATGCCTGTTCCACCCCAGGAGTATACACCTTCTCTATCACCTAGACAGTCCTTTGGCTGCTAACCTCCCTTGCCTTGGGTTTCAGCAACAGACCAGACCGGAAGTCTCCGAGCTCTATGGCAGCTACAGGGTTCCTTCCAGGAGTTCTCTCCTTTCCTCTGTGCACTCTCTCACCTGGAGAGAGTCGCTCATAGGCCAAGCAACCTGTTATTCCACCTTCAATCACCTCTCTTACCTAGAGAAAATGTTGTACAAACTGGCCAACAAGCCACAAGAAGTCCAGCACTACATGGCCACAACATCCAACGAGGAAAACAGACATGGGCTTTCCAACAGGCTTAGCAATGATAGGATGGTCTTGTGGTTATGGCTTGGGGACAAAGATTCCATATACAGGATCGATCTGTTCAAACAGAGGATGTCTCGGCTTTTCAGAAATCAACACGAGCTATCCTCGAAGTCAACACAAACTTTTTCCATGGTTTTAGAATTGCCCGAGGTCTCATGCAGAGGTCGGATCGGTTCACACTCAAACGGTCAGGTAGAATGGAGAAGGAACCCCCACCACGGCTCATCTCAACCGTTTTATTTGCATGGGCTTGGGTTGACACTTGTCACCCATGAAGTTGCATGCTTCCATCAACATGCGTTCCTCCCACCATTTGGAAGTCACATGTCCTTCCAAAAGAACTTAGGATAAAAACATATTATTCACATGTCTTTCGGAATAATATTAAAATATTATTCCCAAGGACTTAAGCCCCTAGGATCAACACTTATCCCCTCTTCCCACCTTCCAGCCCCTAATCCCTTGCCCACTCTGTGGAAGATTAGTACCCCATCACTCATTCATCGTGGTCGGTCTACACACAGTGGTGTTTATATTTTATTAATGTTCTGCATAGATACATGTACAAAATCAGGCTCTTGGCCTTCAACACTTAGGCTCTCTGGCCTAACAATCACATAAGGATACCAGCTTATATAAATTGGCTCACCAACCTCTAAAACACAATTAAAATTCATTTCATTAGCATGATTTACATCAGGGCTCGGCCTTGGGGACATTACAATGACTCACCACTTTGGCTCTTCGGGCTTCAGGAGTTCCAACTCCTCTACGCTCTCTTTTTCCCAGAGCGCTTTCCCTCGGAGTTCATGATATATTGATGTGTGTCCTCCTTCATGAACAACAAATATGAGTGACTTTGGCACTTCAGGCTTCAGGAGTTTCAAACTCACAACACTTGCCTCCTCTCGAAGTATACAATCTCTTGATTCTTGTCTCCCCCTTGATCAGACGACCACTATCCACTTCGACTCTTCAGGCTTCGGGAGTTTCAGACTCCTGCACACTCGTTCCTCCTGAATTTCTCTCACCCGAGGTTCATAATCTACTGACGCATGTCCTTCCTTTGCAACGGATGGTTGTGATCTCCTTCAGCCTTCGATACTTCATGAGTTTCTCACACTCCACACTTGAAATCCTTCAAAGTGAATTTCCCCGAAGTCTGAGATATGTTGACACGTACCCCTCTGGTGACCAATGACCAGGATCTACTTTGGCTATTTTTCTTTGTCCTCGATCACAAAACTTCTGAAGTTCTATCACTCCAGAGTTTTGGATCTTGCTCCACCTTCAAACCTGGATTGAACGACTCTCGATCCTTTACACTCAGATCCGATGGGTTGGGATCTGTTTCCTCCTCATCACTCTTATTTTCTTTCTTGGACACAGATCTAATGGTCCAGACTCCTTCCAAAAACATATTTGATGACTTATGTTGCTCCTCCTCCTAAGCTTTGTTTCTTGAACCCCTTTCTCCTTATAGGGTTTCCTCGAAACTTAGATGACTTTTCGATCCTTTCACTACTTGCAACAGATCTTTGTGTACCTTCACGAGAAAACTCAAGCTATTTCTCTCGAGATTTTTCAGTCAAGGACTCTGTCGATGCACTCCTTGCACCCAGGGATTCTCTGAACCTTGAATTTTGTCCCTTTCGACAACAATTCACTCTGAAATATTTGTCTCGTTAACCACTAACATGGCCCATCTAGGCTCAATGTCAAAACCATGGCTCTGATATGAATTTGTAATGTACCTTGGCCACAAACACCTTTGTTGGGCAACGCCACATAAATATCTTATCTTCTAAAACTAGCTCTGATACCAATTTGTAACGTACCCCGACCACAAATAGACTGGGCAACGCCACTATGGAACATACATATATACATAAGATGCATTTCTAATGAATTAAAAAACAATTAACACAGAGTTACTACTACCATACAGACTCACATGGAATTGACAGTAATTCCTACATGCAATGAAACACATGATAACATCTCAAGAATCACAGGCATGCATAACATATGTAATTAAGCATGAAAATGATACTTATATTTTAACTAGAGTAAAACCACAAACTGTGTGCAGACCTTGCATGAACCTCCCAACCTTAGGCCACACTGTTCATCACTCTTAGTAGTAGGTCACCCCCGAGATGGGACTAAACTCCATTGGGCAAGGGATTCCTAGGCTAGGTAACGTCAATAGGAAAGTCACACATTCTAAGAGGAAGGACTCTCTCCTAGGATCCACTTACGCCCACTGCTCATAGAATATCATTCCCCACATGTATGTCCCACACCAGGAGTATACACCTTCAATTTTATGAAGTCCATCAGCTGCTCCACCTCCCTTACCTTGGGCTTCAGCAACAGGCCAGACCAAAATTCTTAGAGATCTGTAGAAACTATGAGACTCCCTCCAGGAGAAATCACCTCCTCAACACACTCTCTCACCTGGAGAGAATTTCTCATAGGCTTGAAAAACTACTTCTTAAATATACAACCACCTCTCTCACATGGAGAGAGAGTTGCTCACAAGCCTGAAAACCTACTTCTTCAACCACGGGATTGACAACCCGCTTCTTCAACCACAACAACTAAATCGGGTAAGGCAATGGACGGATCGGTTATTTACAGAGGTGTAAAAATGGTCATGGGTTCATAAATGGTGGAAATGGATAGCTTCAGGATTTCTTAGTGCATGAATGAACCCATGAGGAGAGATGGGCAGACTGGTCTAGCATAGCCAAAAATGATTAAAGCATGAGCCAAACTCTGGGCGTGAACCCCCCTATGAGAGAGAGATTTCCCCCTGTGTGTGCATGACTTCCTGAGTGAGTGAGTCCCCCCATGCATGTTCCCCCTTATGTCTGCATGTTCCTGAGCCAACACCTATCACTCAGGAAGCACATTCCTTTCCTTTTGGAAGTCCTTGTCCTTCCCCAGGAACTTAGGATAAAAATATATCCTTTTAAACAACCTTTGAAATAATAATAGTAAATTCTTATTCTCTTGGACTTAACCCTTAGTATTAGCCCCCTTTCCAACCTCTCAGCCCCCTCTCCCTTACCTAGCCTAGTAGATCTTAGTCACCCATCACTCTTTATTCATGGTCAGTCTACATGCAGCAATGTTTTTATATTAATAATATGAATATTTACATGTACAAAACAGGCTCCTAACCTTTAACACCTAGGCTCTCCGGCCTACTAACACATAATCCTACCAGCTTGTAATTGTTCATCTCACCATCCTACAAAACATGTTTACAATTCATAATACAACTGGGGCTCATCCTTGGGGTATTACAAAGAGCATGCGGAACTCTCGAGTTTCAAAGTGGACTGAGAAATGAATTTTGTTTCTGGGTGCAAGAATTGTTGGACAAGGTTTTTCTAATCCCACTGATAAACAGAGTTGTAGAAATATAGAGTGATTGATTGAGAAATCACTGCAATGTCCCTTGCTTGGAGGATAGGAAACTAATATGCCATATTTCTTGTGGGAGGAGGAGAGTGGTCTCCATCCCTGACTATTGCTAAACAGGAGGAAGAATTCTAGGTGTAATGGTCAAGACCGATCTTGACCTAAAGACACTCTGGATTTCTGAACTAGGATACTTAGTAAGTAACATAATTCAAAATTTCATTTGGGATTTGAGGGAATAGTCCAAATGATATTAGACATTTAATTGGTATAAACTGGTTGACTAAATTTTGATCCTGAATGTGGTAAAGGAAGTGTTGGGGCACTTCTAGAAGTCCAATGGGTCAGATTGACATCCAGTGGTGGATGGTAGCCATATAGATATATTTGGTACCCAGTTCGGTTGATTATGTTACCTTGGGCATGGTTGTAATTTCCCATATTGTATTTATAAGATGGGTAATGTTCCATGGAGGTTGAGGAAAGAGTGTTTTCTTGCTAGTTTTTATCGTATAGAAAGGGAACATAGTTATGACTATGCCTGATTCAAATTCCATGTGGATATCATGTGAATGACTACAATCTCTCAACTGAGAGGGAAAATCAGTGTTGAGTGTTCCTATGAGGCTTTTCATAAGGATGGAAGCAATATCCTTGGAGGAGGATCTAAAAGTCTGATAGGTAAATGTGTAAATGATGCACATGCATGATGTAAGGATATATGTATATTAAAGGCACGGTATGGCTACCTTGATGAGTGATATGTAAGGAAATAATTGCACTACCAAGATTAAGTGAATACCATGGATGCATGGTTAAATCAATTTTGAAGAGTCATGAAATTTATGTTTTGAATGATATCTTAAGGGGGATGAACTCCATTCCCCCAGGAAAGACTAGTATAAATAAATGAAAGAGAAAATGAGAAAGGATGGTCTGTTGTTAGGATAAGAGACAAATGATTATGCCTTGGTAATCAAATGAGAATTATTTTGAACAATCATTAGTTGACTAATTTTAAAGTAGAGATGTATGTAGGCTGTGAAATATACCCATGGAAGCTACACACAGACTTTGATTATGCATATGGTTAAGTACATCATGGATGTAAGTTAACAAAACTAGAATATGTATAGATACATGATTTGGGTGCATGACAAAGATGCATGTTTATATTCCTTATAGAATATTTGGTAAACAACTAAAGTTAACTCAAGGCTGAGGCTATCACAGATAGTGATGGACGTGCAATAAGGAAGTTGCATGTTGAGAGAGTTCCTTGTGGAAGAACTGTGTGAAAGCTCTGTCAGGAGGTCAAAGTCACAACCCTAATAACTACTAAGAAACTAAGCAGTGAACTACAAGCTTATCTATATATATATATATATATATATATATATATATAAGAATCCTAGATTACATTTTGAAATTATCATGTAATGAATAGAAGACTAATGAATGAATAAATAAGTATGTTTGATTTAATAGGCTTGGTTGAAGCCATTTTATGAAAAGGTAGTGAGGCCTTTAGAGACAACTCAGCTGGGTTGAAAAGTCCCAGGCGGTGTAGAAAGAATTGGAAGAAAGGGAGAGCCCTCAATTCTTTTTTTGTTGAGTATTATGTTTTCTCTAGGATGAGAGAGATAGTACGCAGATGAAAGTAAATGTTTTTTCACCATAGTGATGGTGGTCATATTGTTGTAGAAACAATTGAGATTTTTTTGTGTTGCACTCATGAAAACATTAAGGATAAGGTGATGGAGTCCATAAAGATGTGCTAAGACATGTCTCAAAATGTTTTATTTTCTTAACGATTATGCATGAAATTTTTGAAAGGCAGTTGTATGCCACAGATACCCAAGTAGAGTATGATTCAGGAAGAAAACCCTAATCGAATCAGGATACTCAAGAACCTGAAAAAGGAGATGAATGCAAGTTGATCATCGGAGGGAAGACCGATCGCAATCGTCAAATCGAATTCAATATACATTGGAGTTAACAGATCAAACACCAGTGTTTCGATTTGATCGATGGTTAGGGATCATTGTGGAGCGCAAAGGTGAAATTAACTAACGTTCTAGTTCACGGCCCACAATCAACCAACGTCGTTGATCTTGTTGGGGTGGAAGATCAATGACCACGATTAGACAGAGTCGGGTGAACATTTTCTATATTGGGCCTCGAAATCACTATGAACCATCAATCTATGAACAAAGATCGATGGTTGGGAATCATTGCAGAGTGAAAAGGTGAAATTAACAAACGTGCTAGTTCACGACCCACAATCAACCAACTTCGTTGATCTCGTTGGGCCGAAGAATCAATGACCACGATTAAAAGAGTTGGGAAATCACTTTTTAGATTGTGGATATTGAACTCTCCGATACAAAACGAGCATATTGGGATTCTGCAATTTTTGTGAACCATCGATCTATGAACGATCAGTGGGAGAACCTACAAGGAACCCATGTCGCGTAAAACTCATACTGTGACTAGGTTCCATTGTTGAGTTTAGCACATCGAAGCTCTGTATCAACCTAAATTCTTAGCCAAACACTGATGTGTTGGAATTATTATTATTATCTATAAATCATGTGGTTAAAATTGATCGAGGGCTAAGATCGACGACCCGCAATCATTACGGAGATTGCATATGCACATGGGTTAACATCGAGACCTATACCCATAATTTAAATTCAATATAGCGTTGTTTTGAGTTTGGGATCCGATCGTAGATCGGACGACCTGTATCCATTACGAAGATCAGAAGGAGAATTAAACCGTGAGCTAGTTAAGGTTCCACAATCCCTTGCAACCGTTGGATCTATGGGAAGATGGATTTTCACCGACAAATTGTAGACAAGGGGTTTAGCCTAGATCATAGCACCCAGACATAGGAGATGAAAGGATAGCACCTAAAAATAATAGAGTTAAGGTCACAACTCTTGGTCACATGGAGATGAAATGGAGTTCCTTCAGGCCAGTCAAGGAAGATAGAGTTTATCACTCTACGATTAGACAGTGGTTGTGGGGGCTGGTTCTATGGGAATCAAGGTGCTCATAGTTAGCACGTTGCATGGAATGCATTTTTACATAAGAGGGAAGAGGACGGCTTTCCCATTAAGGAAGGAGTACCTTCCAGTACTCTACCTAAGTTATAGAGGTATTAAGGAAAAGAGAATTTCTTGGGTGGCCATGAGTGTTGGAACCCTAGTTACTAATGAAGAAAGAATGCTTGGGTGCATTCATGTGAAAATTTTAAGTTTCATGTGTATTGATTTGGGATTGTGGTCGGCCTATAGCAGGAAGCATGATCCTACTGTAAGAGTGAATGAGAATGAATAAAGCATATGGTGAAGAAGTTGGTTGAATTCAAACACACCTTGGCAAGAGTGCCTAACCTGAAAAGTGATAACTTGAAATTGGTGCAAGGGTGCATTGGGTATGAATGTGGCCACAAATGTTGGCACATTCATTAAAGTCAATTGATATTTGAATTTCATTTTGAAAAGTTGATATATTGAACTGATGCATGTGTGAGGAATGAAATTTCCTTTTTTTTTGTATCATCGAATAGATAAAAGTGATTTGATTGTTAGCATGCACATTTTAAGAATTTTTTGTGATGATGTTATAAAGGTGCAGTGAAAATATATGTGCATGGGAAACTAACAATTTGTTTGGCTGATTGAAGTTGAAAGTGCAGGAAGCAAAGGGGTCTTGGATATGGAAGTTTTGTAAGCCCATAAGGAAGACAAAAATTTCATGTTGAGCCAAACTGCTATGGGAAGGAAAGTCCCATAATTGGTGGATCGGGTTCCGTGTGGAATAGATCTTAAAAAAAATGTGGAATTTGGAAATATGTGATAAGAAAAGATTTGTCCAGAAAGGAAAGATGAAGACTATCAAGCTAAAAAGCATGAAAGAGGCCACTGTTGAGACATGAGAACCCCGTGGTAAGTCATGATCGCCTATAATATGTTGTGTTGAGGTAACACAAGCCGAAGGGACTCTTCAATAGAGAAAGTTTGAGGGATTCCTCAACTATAAGGCTCGATGAAGTCTCTGAAATTCTTCCTGTGTGAAAAATCTTTGGAAAGGCAAGATAGATCACCCGAGGAACTGCATAGTAGAGAAGGGGATTCCTGAGCCTGGGCCTAGAGGGTGAGTGACCGCAAGAAAGAGGAGACTCTGATAGTTCTTGTAAAATATTGATTGGGATCATGCACACAATGGGTGTGTCAAGGAAAAACAACGATCCTGGATAACAAGACATCCATGTGGATACAAATCAACAAACTACGCAGATAAGTATTAGGCTAGATTATGAAATTTTATTAGAAATTTTTTGCAATAATAAAATGTTTTCACATGAGACTGTGATTAATGTGCCTATTGTCCAAGAATTATTGTAGGAAGGTGACCAAGATTAAGAGTCTGAGAAAGTACCCAACCGAGGACGAAGGTCTAGACTTCTGAAGTGGTTGAATGAGAAAGGCATGACAGGTGTTACTGAGAAAGAGCACTGAGGACAGTGTTCCTTTTAAGGGGGAGGGAATTGTAACACCCATGTTTCCCCCAACTTGTAATTAACCATTAATTAGGATTACCATGCCATGGAATGGGAACAATGTAAATGCATTATTGTTTAATTGCCAATAACTGACTGTGGGGCTGAAGACTTGAAAGTACTAGCCATGATATCACTAGAGGAAAGAATGTGAAAATGATAAGAGGACAGTTAATAAGAAAAAGGATCGGTGGTTGAACCCTCAACCACCCCCATGAATGGAAGCATGATATAGCTACAAAAGTTCATATCGAAGTACCATAGGGTCCGACAGACCCAAGCTGACCCAGGTTTCCTTCTGACAGGAGGAAACGGGATAGGAGGGATGTGCATGGAAGGCACACAAAAGAATATAAAGAGAAGAATGGAGAATGTGAAGAGGACTTCATCAAAGAACAAGCCAAAGGCCACGAGCTTGATGCTAAGGAAGCACCTAATAAACCTCGTGGAAGATGTGAATAAGAAAGGATCGTTGATAATTGGCATAAATTTCATGGTGATATCATGGCTTGGGATGACGGTGGCCAGAGCGCTAAGAATGAATGCCTCTAAGCCTATGGTTGGGTGGAAGGATGAACACCCACAGTCAGTTAGTTGGCTACTACCTGTAATAGATAAGAATTCTCATATCCTATGTATTTAAGTAGTAACTGTGAATTAAAGTTGGATATCCTTCGAATGTTGCAGGGACGTGCATGTTTTCTTCATGGTTATGTTGTATCCATTCAATTTTTCCTAATTGTGTATTTAAGAAAATAAGGAATTCTCAATCTTGTACATGTACATGCCTGGGACCTATGGTGGATCAAGTTAAAATAAAAGAAATGTGAATTTGTTGACCTTGGGCATAGTCCCACATGTGCATGCCGACACTTCCAGTCGTTCTGAAGGAAGGAGTTTGTTAATCTCAGGAGAGGTAGTGCATGTATGCACGGAGTCTCTACGAGGTGGGAAGAGACCAAGAACCCCCTTAAGTTATAGAGTTTATAAATCGACACAAGGGGTGCGTGAAAGGTTTCTCTAAGTGTTAAGTTGAGTGGAAATAGTGCAAAATACCTAAGTACTTAAGGAGATGATAAATCTCAGGAAGGATAGAAATATTTAAGACCCGAAAGGGTAGATCCTTTCATTTGGAAGAAGAATGGATGAGATTAGTTCAGGAGAAGTCAAAGTTCTTCACGATCATCGAATCTGGGGAAGGAACACATGTGTTAACCCTTAGATCCCTTTGGACTTCGCGGGTCCGACAAATTGAGCATATTCTTCGTACGGGAGGTAAATTCCCTGAAGTCCCTAAGTTAATGTGGGTTGTATATCTAAGGATGCCCGGGGAACTATCCCGACCGTCGGATCTATGATATAGTCAGCCCAACGTTGACCACTTTGGGAGGACAGAGGGTTGGTAACACCAAAACCCCCGAAGTCCCGAAGTTAATGTGGACCATGGATCTAAGGATCGTTTGAGATACCTCACAGTCATTCGATCGTGGGGACGCATGTAATTACATAAAGATCAGGTGGGGGACCATGTGTCAAGTGATGAAATTGCCAAGTGTCCCTCTCGGAGTGGCACACATGGGGACCCAAGGGACCCTTGAACAGAAGTTATGAGTCGTAGATCTCTAGGGTCATGTAGAAAACCTCGAACCATCATATTGAGGCTGTGGTCATCCCGACGCTGACTGACTCCAGGAGAAAAGAGGAGTGCATCGAACAAGAACTCTCAAAGGCTGGAAAGCCAGAGTTCATCCGAGTCATCCTTCAGCTGAGGATAGGTGTCAGTAGATCTTCCACTTTGGAAGATATCCATTTCAGAAGAAAGTGGGATCACGTGAGTTAAGAACTCTAGAAGCCCAAACTTCCTAAGTAAATCATGACCATCGATCTGAGAGAGGCACGCTTTAGCAAATCATGGACTCTAGAAGTGAAAACTTTGGAGGAAAGGAAGTGGAGCATTGAACAAAAATCATCTAAAGCTCCAAGGGTAAGGAATCATCCTAACCGTACGGTGTTAGAACATGTGGGGGATGGAGATTTACTCTGGGTGAAAGTCACTCTAGAGGAATTAAAGAATAAATGTACGATAACTCTCAAAGGTCAGAGAGATAGAGTTCATAAAAATTGTTCATTGGAATAGGACACGTGGCATGAGATCTATTACTTTGGAGGATTGGTACTGTAACATACCATCCAACCATAGGCCGGGGCATGCTACCTTCAAGCCCGCCCTTGGAATTCTTTCTCTTGCAGATACCTTTAAAAATTTAAGGATGCATAAAAGAAAATACTTTAACGACATGCACAACAAAATCCAGCAAGCATGTATAGTCTAAGGATTCAGTTAAGCGATAATTAAATATACACAATAGAAATACATTCATATACATGTAAATGATACCATAACAGAGAGCACTTATCTTTATGAAATATGACACCAACTGGCTGCAGACCAAGGATGCTCCACCCAAACGTAGACACTATTATTCCAAATCTCAATAATAGCATCACCCCCCGAGCCGGGGCTATGAATCCACAAGGATGGTTCCAGAGTGTTACTTGGCTTCCCAAACCAGTCAGCACCTAGGATCTCATAGGCTTCCCAGCTCTCACATTAATCCAAGTACCCATCTCTCCTCTACCTAGCTTGCACCACTCGAGAGAATAGACCTCCACCCTTCTCTGCCACACAGTCCCTTAGGCAATCCTTCTCCTTAATTCGAGCTCCAGTGAAACTAGTCCATAATCACGATGATGGAACTATCAAGACTCATAGTTGTGAGAAACGTTGGACACAGGAAAATGCATCTCAGACATGTGGGCCCAAAGTTGCGGCTGGATCACTCCAACGACCACTACAGCCAACTATCCCGTGGCTAATTCTTCGGCAGTTTGGTTCCCTTTCCCAAGACAATACACAGATGATGGATGGATCAATGAATGGGTAAGTGGGTGCATGGAACTGCATGCATGAAAGTGTGTGAGGGATAGAATGGTGTGAATGAAAAAGCGAAGGAGAAAACAAGCCAACAAACAACCCTCCCATCAAACCAGAGGTAGGTTTAAGTAATTTGAGGGAGAATCAAGAACCTCCTGGCCTTCCCCAAGAAGGTCACGTAACCAATCCCCTCCCTTAGACAAAAAGGGTAATTAGGATAGGAATA
>JZKD02S2333857.1:6704-16995 GCA_000966675.3 Picea glauca
ATATACATACATGGATGCATGGAAACTAACAATTTGTTTGGCTAATTGAAGTTTAAAGTGCAGGAAGCAAAGGGGTCTTGGATATGCCAGCATTGTAAGCCCATAAGGAAGACCAATTGTCTACTGAGCCAAACCACTATGGGAAGGAAAGTCCCATAATTATGAATCTGGTTCCTGTGCAAAACAAATATGAGAACATAATGTGGAATTTGGAAATCTGCGGATGACAGATTTATAAGAATTTTTTTGAATTTAAAAATTTATGATGTCTCATGAATTTCTGTATACCTGTGATACAGGTGAAAGGGAAAGATCCGCGAAGAGTGCATAGACGAGAAACTGAGCTCTCGAGTTTGAGGGATAACTGTGAGAAAGAGTATAATCTGATCGCATGAAATAGAGACTTACTCAGGAGAAGGAGAGAAACCTTCGTCCCTATCTATGATTGAGTCGGGAGAAGGAGAGTAACCTTCGTCCCTAACTATTTATGTGCCAGGAGAAGGAGAGTAACCTTCGTCCCTAACTTTATCTGATCTGGAAGGTTTTCAAGCTGTAAAAGCATGAAAAATGGTTATTGTTGAACCATGAGAACCCCGTGGTAAGCCATGATTGCCTAGAATATGTTGTGTTGAGGTAACACAAGCTGGAGGGACGCCTCGATAGAGAAAGTCTGAGGGACACCTTGACTATAAGACTCGATAGAGTCTCTGGAATTCTTCCTGTGTGAGAAAACCTTGGCAAGGCAAGATGGATCACCCAAGGGATTGTATAGTAGAGAAGGGGATGCCTGAGCCTGTACTTGGAAGGTGAGTGACCGCAAGGAAGAGGAGACATTAATAGTTCTTGTAAACTATTGATTGGGATCATGCACACTATGGATAGTTATTCCTATGCGAGAAAACCATGGTAAGGCAATATGGATCACCCAAGGGACTATATAGCAGAGAAGGGGATGACTGAGCCTGGGCCTGGGGGGTGAGTGACTGCAAGGAAGATGAGACCTTAATAGTTCTTGTAAACTATTGATTGGGATCATGCACCCAATGGGTATGTTAAGGAAAAACAATGAGCCTGGATAACAAAACAACCATGTGTATACAAATCCACGAACTGCGTAGATAATTATCGTGCTAAGATTATGAAACTTTCCTAGAATTTTTTATGCAATGTTTCTGCACAAGGCTATTATTAACGTACTTGTTGTCCAATAATTATTGAAAGTGAGTGACCAATATTAAGGGTCTGAAAAAGGACCTGACCAAGAGAGAAGGATCAAGATTTATGAAACAGTTGAATGAGAAAGGCATGATAGGTGTTTTTTTTAGAAAGAACATCGAGGACGTTGTTCCTTTTGGGGGAGGGAATTGTAACACCCCTGTTTCCCCCAGCTTGTAATTAATCATAAAATAGGATTACCATGCTAAGGCATGTGGACAATGTAAATGTATTATTGTTAAAATTCCCATAACTGACGGTTGGGGGTGAAGCCTTGAAGTATGAGCCATGATATCTCTAGAGGAAAGAAATCAGTTAATGACAAGAGGACCAGTGGTTGAATTATCAACCACCCCCATGAATGGAAGCATGGTCTAGCTGCAGGATGTCAGCCTAAAGTACCACAGAGACCTGCGGATCTGAGCTTCCTTCTGACAGAAGGAACAGGACATGTCGGAAACCTTCCAAAGGAGGGAAGGTAAGATATATACGGACACACAGCAAGAGAGGAGATAAAATATGGGACGAGAGAACAAGCTCATAAGGGAGATGTGTGAACCCAAAGGAAGTGCCGAGAAGACGGCCTGAAGGACCCGAACGCGAGCTTGATGTTGAGGAAGCATCTGATAAACCTCATAGGGTCGTTGTGACAGAGAGAGTTTCTCTAAGAGATGGTGTAAATTCCCTACTGATATCATGGCTTGGCACGGGGGTGGCCAGAATGCTAAGAATGAATGCCTCTGAGCCTATGGTTGGGTGGAAAGGCGCACACCCACAATCAATTGGTTGGATGCAACTTGTAATAGATAAGTATTCTCATACCCTATGAAATTAAGCTGTAATTATGTAATGAAAAATGATATACTATGAAGGACCCAGGGATGTGTATGTTTTCTTAATGGTTATACTGTATCTCTTTATTCTCATTTAAATTGTGTATCTAAGAAAGTATGGATTGGACATGTTTCGTATTCGTAAATGCTTGCGCCCTGTGGTGGCTTAAGCTAGATCCACGAACTGTGAGTTCGTCGACCTTGGGAAAAATTTCACGTACGCATGTCAACACTCCTAGTCGTTTTGAATCCCTTGGAGGAGGGAGTCTGTGAAAGATCAAGAGAGATAGTGCATGTATGCACAGGCTCTCTGCGAGGCAGGAAGAGACCGAGAACCACTTAAGTTCTACAGTTGAAGAATGAGCGTAAGGGGTGTGAGGAAGGATTCTTCCAAGCGTTAAGTTCAAGAGAAAGAGCACAAAGCTCTTAAGCCTTTCAGAGCTAACGAAGCTCAAGAAGAACAGCGAGGTTGAAGTATCGAAAGGGAAGGTCCCTTGTTTGGAAGACAAATGGAAGAAATTTGTTCGAAAGAAGCTACGATCTGTTGTGACCATTGGGTACGAGAAAGATCATGGGAGTTAACTCTGGAGTCATTCGGACTTTGCGATTTCGACGAACTGAGCGAGTTCGTCGTAAGGGAGGTAAAATCCCTTAAGTCCCGAAGTTAACTCGAAGACTTAGATATGAGGATGCCCGGAAACCATCCCAACCATCAGATCTAGGAGGTAGATGATAGTCAAGTTACCATAACTACCCATGACTTAAGAACCTGATAGTGGAGATGGATGCGAGTCATTTAACGGGAGAAGAGGCCATCTCGGTCGTCACATATGTTAGCACAATATTGGTTAAGGTGCCAAGTGTCAAGAACAAGCATTGAAAACACTCTCATGAGGTTCCAAGCATCAAAATCACCCACGTATTTACACTACCTAATTGCACACAAACACATAGGCGGGCGCTACCAAAATTCTGGCAGAGGCTGAATTGTGCAAAGTTATTCTGCCAGTTTTGAGTCACTAATTTAAATCTTGGATTGTGAACAATTGAGAAGGTATTTTTGAAAACTGGAGGAGTTTTTTGTTTATGACATTCCAAATAACAAAAACCTCTCTCAGTTTTTCAAAATGTTTTATGGTTTCAGAGATATTATACATAGAAGTGGCGCTACCAACTATTTTATAACGGCGCTACCTAATTTCCTATAGTGGTCACGGTTTTGATATTCGCCTTGTTGGGAGGTTGCCACCTGTCAAGGAGCATTCGAATGGCTTCTCAAGGATCATTTAGATGTCAAGGGACGCCTGCACCTAAGATTTATCTCTAGCAAAGGCATCATGCAATGAGGTGGAGACATTTTATTAATGACTTCCAACAAATTCCTGAAAATTAGTAGTTTGTTGGATTTTTGTCTCTTTGATCGTTGCCACCTATCTCCAAGGTTTAGAATCCAATGGAGGAGATAGGATTTGACCTCCTAAGGTTATGAGGATGCCATTTTATATTTAAGGAAGGAAAGATCTCTTGGAGAGGGGATTCATGAGCCAAGGGAGGCCGAGAGGCTCTATTTTTGTACTTTGACAGATTAATTTAAAGATAGCCTATCTTCTCATTTTCTTTGTTAAGAATTCATTTGCAGAAGGAAGTGATGTTTAGCTATGTTTTTTCTTTGTTTTGACTCTTAAGCTTTGTTCTTCTTCAACAACAAGTGTGAGAGGGTTTCTTAGGAGGATCCTTTGAGATCTTCTACCTTGTGTGTTGCTAAATCTCTTTTGAAAAGGATCTTCAGATTATGATTCTTCTTCTATTGTATCAATAGTATCCTTGAAAAGGATTTTCACGTCTTTCTATTTGCAGTTCTATGTTTTCTCATAAAAGTCTTCCACCTGAAAGCCTTGAAAGGATAAACATTGCTTTTGGATAATCTATTTTGCTACATATGGGAGATGATTTGCAGGGATAATTTCATATGATCTGTCAATTCAAGCAAATAGCTTCATCCCTACCTCTCTCATAATTTCAAAATCAACTTTCTTTTCATATTTCTTGATGTGTAAGGCTTACCCCTATGCAGTCATGGGGTGACTCCTTGCGCTAACATTTTTGGCGTCGTTATCGGGGACAGATTCGAGCAGATTGAAAAGATCCCTTGGAAGAACGACATTGCACAGCTCCAGCTTTAGATGGTGACTAAAGTTGGACACCTTCAAGACTGCACATTCACCATGGCGACTCCATTGTTTAGAATCTGTTTGTGACTCCACTGGAATGAGACCAATTAAATGGCTATGAAGGCTATCCTAGCCAGGAGGTTCGCCCCACTCAATTTCTCAGCCATTGATGATTATCCACATCCTGTGCCTCTGATTGATGAATGGAAAGATCTGTTGCCTAGATTTTATGAAGGTGAGGATGACAGCCCTATTGAGCATGTTCAAGGATTTAATGCTTTGATGCAGCAGCTTGACATCCATCATGAAGATATATTGATGAAAATGTTCATGTATTCAATGGATGGGGATGCACGTAAATGGTATTTCTTGTTACCCCCTTCCAGCATTTCATCCTTGAAGGATTTCCACAGAGTATTCAATGAACACTGCAAAAGGTTTTATCCCTCTGAAATTATTTGTCATAACTGTTGTGAGGGATATGTAGAATGTGCTCAAGATTTGTTAGATTGCTCTGTTGAATATAAAGATGAAAAAAAAATTATTCACTTTCCAAATGAAAGCATAAAGAATACTCATGTATTCAGAGAGGACAACATTCATAATGTTGTTTTAGATCAAAATCATGTGTATGAACAACTAGAAAAGGACCTAGTGCCCAGACTCTGAGATTCCGTAGGCGCGAAGAGGAGGTTCATGGGTACCTTTAGACTTGCACCAAGAAGTCGAAAGGGTCTGCGTCTAATTACAGAACGAGACCATCAAGGTCTCAGAGAGTCGTTTATCTCTAAAATTGGAGATCATTGACCAGGAGGTCGGACTGGTTCCCCGACCTTACAAATTAGAAACCATGGATGGAGAATTTGTCCTTTAAGAAAAGCGATAAATTTTTATGCCCCTTCATGGGTGTGTTACAATTGTACACTACAAAAAGGATGATTTCTATGCACAACGATTCATGATATTTTGATGATTCATAGGATGGTGGGATATGAGAGAAACCAAAGTCATTTTTTCATTTCCAGTCATAAAAGATTCTTTTGTGCAAAAATAGGCAAGAGATGCCTAGTAAAACCCTCTAAATGCACAACTTATTTGTAAAAAGTAACCCAAGGTTTTATTATACATTATATTTGAGTTGTGAAAGTTGTTGGGGGTGTGGTTTATCATAGTATACATGTGCATGTTGTCTATTTTGCAATTGCAAGTTTAAAAAGGGTGGTTGTGCAAAAAAAGGCAAAGTTTGTCTTGTAATTTGCAAGGTCGAAATTGTACTAAGTGACAAAATTAAAATGCATGCCCAAGCTTCCCTGTAGATCCAAAAACAATTATAGGTTGTAAGATGGAGTTAGATATATTCTAAATTTACCTATCTCATCTAAAGTTCAATTTAAGAATGGGATAGATTGTTTTCATGCACCTAGATTTGATATTTCATGTAAATTTGAAGGCAAAACTACCTTAGAGTAAAACGCATGCCCTAGTCTCAATTTGGACCCAAATTGAGTGGTTCAACTTGCAGAAGTTGTAGTTTGTGATTTTACATCTGTCTATAAACTTATATTGGCATTTTCAAATGGAAACCTACCTAGTGTGCATAAAAGCTAAAAATTGTCTTGTAAAACCAAAGGGCAAAATTGTTAAAGTTGGATAGATAAAAATGCACACCCAAAGTTGGCTAAGGATCCATAATTTAGGATTTATGTTGTAAATTGATCATTACAATATTTGTAACTTGTTGTACAATTAGTAGTGCATTTACACTCCAAAAAAGGATGATTTATATGCACAAAGATTCACGACATTTTGATTAATCAAATGATGGTGGGTTACAAGAGAAACCGAGGCATGTTTTGTATTTTCAGTCATAAAAGACTCGTCTATGCAAAAATAGGCAAGAGATGCCTAGTAGAACCCTCAAAATGCACAAGATGTTTGTGAAAAGTAACCCAAGGTTGTATTATACCTTAGACTTGAGATATGCAAGTTGTTAGGGGTATGGTTTATCATAGTATGCATGTGCATGTTGTCTATTTTGCAATTGTAAGTTTAAAAAGGGTGGCTTTTAAAAAGAGGCAAACTTTTCCTTGTAATTTGCAAGGTTGAAACTATACTAAGTGACAACATTAAAATGCATGCCCAAGCTTCCCTATAGCTCCAAAAATTGTTTTATAGGTTTTAAGATGGAGTTATATATAGTGTAAATTTACCTATATCATCTAAAGTTCATTTGAAGAATGGGATAGGTTGATTTCATGCACCTAGATTTGGTATTTCATGTAAATTTGAAAGCAAAATTGCCTTAGAGTAAAATGCACGCCCTAGTCTCAATTTTGAACCAAATTGAGTGGTTCAAATTGCAAAAGGTGTAGTTTGTGATTTTACACCTATCTATAAACTTATATTGGAATTTTAATACAGAAACATACCTAGTATGTATAAAGGCTCAAAATTTCCTTGTAAAACCAAAGGCCAAACTGTTAAAGTTGGTTATATTAAATTGCATGCTCAAAGTTGGATAAGACTCCATAATTTAGGATTTAAGTTGTAAATTGATCCTTCTAATATTTATTACCTATTTGTACAATTAGTAGTGCATTTACACTCCAAAACAGATTATTTATATGCAGAATGATTCACAAAATTTTGATTAATCAAAGAATGGTGGGTTATGAGAGAAACAAAGGTCAGATTTTCATTTTAGTCATAAAAGACTATGTTGTGCAAAAAGACTTTGTAATTTGCAAGGTCAAACCTATACTAATTGGCAACATTAAAATGCATGCCCGAGCTTCCTTGTAGCTCAAAAATTGTTTTAAAGGTTGTAATATGGAGTTAGATATATTGCAAATTTACATATGTCATTTAAAGTGCAATTGAAGAACATGAGAGGTTGTTTTCATATTTTCATTAGAATTTGGCATTCTTCTTTCTTGAGAATATTGAGAAACAAGAATTTATCATTTTTGAGTAAATTTGTAGCCTAAATTGGTGAAATTTGGCTTTAAAAAACATTGGGTCAAAGCAATGAAAGTAGCATTGACAACTGCAAGAATTATCCCAGAACATCTTGATTCATCAACAACCCTCAACAACTCATCATTCCAATATTTATAACATGTTTGTACAATTAGTAGTGCATTTACAATCCAAAAAGGATGATTTATATGCACAAATATTAACGACATTTTGATGAATCAGAGGATGGTGGGTTATGAGAGAAAACAAGGTCAATTTTTTCATTTTTAGTTGTAAAAGAATTTGTTCTGCAAAAAGACTATGTAATTTGCAAGGCCGAACATGTACTAAGTGACAAAATTAAAATGCATGTCCAAGCTTCCATGTAGCTCAAAAATTGTTTTAAAGGTTGTAATATGGAGTTAGATATATTGTAAATTTACATATGTCATTTAAAGTGCAATTAAAGAACATGAGAGGTTTCTTTCATGCAGCTAGATTTGGGATTTGGTGTAAATTTGAATGCAAAACTGCCTCAGAGAAAAATGCACACCCTATTGTCAATTTTGAGCCAAATTGAGTGGGTCAACTAGCAGATGGTGTCATTTGTGATTTCACACCTGACTATAACCTTAAATTGTTATTTTCAGACAGAAAACTGCATGATGTGCATAAACGCTATCAATTGTTTTCTCGTTTTGTTTAAGGAACGAATGTTTATTCTTATTACAAATTCTTCTTTCTCAGTAGAATTTAAAATTTCTTACAAAAACTTAGCATAGTATAAAATCTATATGAGTGAAAATATTAAATTTTGCATTGGCTTAAGTACATTGAAACAAATAAATTATAAACAAAATATATTGCTAACATATATTTCATATAAATAGTTATTGTAAATATCCTTTAGATAAACAGAACACACATTGGTCAAATAAGAATGATTCATTAAAGGAACGACATAGGTCATTTATATTAAAAATGGGATATAAAAAGTATTATGCTAAAAGCCTAGAATTATCAAAATTACAAAAGATCTCTTAATCACATCCTCTCACACAATACTTAAGACAACTAACATATAATTATCTGAGTCTATTTAGGCATCACCCATTTCCTCATCTTCGCTAATGTAGACATTATGCCCAGAGGCAGATGAATTAACGCCACCAAATCTATTATTCTTCTCAACTTGGCATCTGGTACATTTTAGAACAACAATTTCATGTTTAATCTTGATTAAATCATTCATAACTATGTTCAATTTATTCTCAACCATAATCTGAAAGTCCAACGTGAGTTGTTCATTCCTCGCATGAGATTTAAACTTTTTCTCCCTTGCTTCAAGAGCATTCTTAATCGAACGAGTAGGAACTTCATGAAATGTATCTACGGAGATTTTTGAATTAATCAATGCTATAGAAACAACAACTGTCGAATTTCTAAGACTAGCGGGAGCTACATAGGTATTCTCAGTCTTCTAGTTATTCTAGTTTCTCCTTTAATTTGAGCCTTCTATCGCCATTAGACAGGCGTAATCGTCAGGATTCACATCCAATATCTTATTATCTTTCATATACAAATGATCAACATAATGACCATTAAACAGAGGATTTTTCACGAGAAAATCTATAGTTTTAATCCTTCATTGGATTTCCAAAGTACAAGTTGATACTCTTCATGTGTGAATTATTAAACAATTCACTCTAACTGACAATTGTATCAATCAAATTATGAATATTGTCATTAAACTCGGATGGTGGTTTAATTAGTTAATAATTATGATACTAACTAAGGTTGTGGTACTTTGAAAAACATTATGATTTGTAATCTGTAGGTTCTACTTTGAAAAATATTTTGATTTGTAATCATTAATAAATTTAATTGTGTGATTGTATCCAAAGTTTTATATTGTCATATTTAACACTTTGAAATTCCTCCAAAGAAAAAATGGCTCAATAGTTACACACACACACACACATAACCTATCAAAAGGTTATATTTGAAATTACAAAGTATGCTTATTATTATTTTCTATATTTTTAATTTGAACTTATCTATATGGTTGTTGTGGGAGAGAAAAAGAGAGGAATAGGAAGAAAAGGGGAGAGAGTGATTGAGCATACGAGAGATCAGAAAGAGAGAGAGAGTGTGGTGGGAGACATAGGAGAAAAGTAGGGGAGAGAGGGAGAGAAGGTGAGAGAATGAATGGGAGACAAAGAAATAGTCTTTCCATTGTCTAGGTCATGGTCTAGGTGTAGGTCATGGCCTAGGTCTAGATCATGGTTTAATGGTAGCTTTGTGATTTGTTGTCTTTTCTGGTATGAATTTCCTTCAGGCCAACAGAGCATAGCAGAGTAGGTATAAGCTTTGGTTTCATGTAATATACAAATTAATCTTCTCTATGTGAGTGTATTAATAAATATTTGTGTGCAGGTTAAAGATGATGAAATATACTAGAGGAGAAGCAACAAGTCATGGTGGGTCTCCTTATTTTGGTCACTATGATTTCTTTGATGAGAATATTTTGTGAACATTATTCATACAAATAAAGTAAGTTAAATTACTCACAATTTATATATGGCTATCCATTCCATTCAGGTATGTCCAACTCAACTATGATATATGGCTATCCATTCCATTCAGGTACCAACTTAGCTATGGTATATGGTTATTGATTCCATTCAGGTACCAAAGTTTCTAGAATGTGTGAGAGTGTGAGAGGGAGAGAGAGGTGAAGATAGAGAGGGGGGATAGAGAGAGTGTGTGTGAGAGTGTGAGAGGGGGAGAGAGAGGAAGACAAAGTGAGATGGAGAGAGAGAGAGAAGGGAGAATGAGATGGAGAGAGAGGGAGGGAGGGGGTAGAGAGAGAGAGAGGTAGAGAGAATTAAAGAGAGAAATCTCTATGAATATTTCATACCTGAATTATACCCCTAACTCATGAGAAAATTCATGAATGGAATGAATCTCGTATACATATTTTAGGTGGCAGGGAAAATCGAGGCACGTGTTAATAATTCCGTTAAAAATGAAAAAGATGGATCTTGTTGTATCTCTCCATCCCTCACATTCTCTCCCTCTCCCCCTCCATGCATAGGAACCTACCTCAACTTC
>JZKD02S2333857.1:19153-32010 GCA_000966675.3 Picea glauca
CTAAGATCCTTATGGTCGTACCTCTTCCTTTAGGGGTCCCCACAACCCTTACACCTTCAACCTAGTTCTCTAACCACTTCCCTATGCCTCAAAGAACTTTTAATTCTAAGCCCCTAGGTCCCGGTTTTTCACCATGGGGCCTGCATAATCTTAACTGGGAAAAATCTTGAGAGACCACCCATGATCGCAACCTCAATCATGGTTGCAGTTAGATGTGTTAATGAAGAAGACGAAGAATTTGAGGTAGATGTAGATGACAATGTTCTCGATGTTTCATATCTATGATGAAATTATCGAAAATGACATTGATGATGATGTTTCTATGGCTAATACTTTCAATGTTGATTATAAACCAGATGATACAGATGTGGAGTTCGATGAAGAAGAAGATCAATGATATTGAATTGTTGAAATGTAGGTCGAGGTATGTTATTTTAAATTTTCTATGATTAATTATCTTTAAAGTATTTTCTTATATGGGTTAAATATGTGTTGTTAAGTTTTATGCCATTTTCTATGGTAGGTTAGAAGTCATTGACCTTGATTTCTCTCATAACCCACCACTGCAAAAAATATTGTTTTGGGATTTGGACGTGGTTTAGGTTCAAGGGTTAGGAGTTAGGGATTGAGGGGTTAGGGGGTTTAGGGGTTAATAGGTTTATATATAACTATATAACACATAATATATACAAATATGTGTTTAAATTATAGTACAAACAAATAACAAATAAAAAGTAAAACAAATAAAAAATATACAATTAAAACATAAAAAACATTATGGCACCAAACCCCGACGAAATAAACCATCTCCCAAACCAGTTGACCAGTGCATTGTTCGACCCCACCTTTCAGTTGGAGAGTGTGCAAACGATCAACCCAGTGAAATTTGCATTGGATTGACCCCACCTACCAGTATGGAGTTTGCGCATAGAAGAACCTATTGACATTTGCATTGGATGGAAATCCGCCAGTAAGGAGAGTGCGTAGAGGAGAAGACCAGGAGAAGGAGAGACCGGCCCCACCTATGAATCAAAGGGATCAACCCCATAATGTCCTTGATATGTAGCCTCGTTTCTCATGTAGATGGAGAATGTAGATCATGTAGTTGTTTGTTCCATATTAAATGGTTTACAATGGTTCTTCTTGAGTTTCATTCACTTCAAGTTTTCCCTATCATTCACTCGTTATTTTAGGTTCAATACCATGTATACTACATCACTTTTCCATATTTATGTATGCACAACAGAGAACAAACAAGGTTTGAAATGCAAATTCAACAGACACAATCGAACCATTCATATAGATCCAAGATCGATGGTCTTAGATTATTTCGGTCAGTGAAAGTGCACATTGGATAATAAGAGGTCGGGGACCTAAATTTAGAACCATTGTATTAAAGGGTGATAACCTATCATAACCCTATTCATTTCAGTACGTAGGGGTGGTATTATGAAACCACTTTAGCTCGCCCCCAAAATGGATGAATTGGTTGCAGGTGCCACGGTGATGTAATCCAAATAAAAAAGGTGTTGTGTCGTTGTAATCTAAAGAATTTTAAAAAAAAAGTTTAAAACAATTACCCCTGAAGAAAATGAGGTAAACGCACACAATAAACATTGTTACGAGTACAATAGACTCCAGTAAAAGCAGTCAAATTCTCATTCTAAAAATAAGTTCGGGTGGTTTTCTCATTTCCTTATTTCAAATATGTTTGTATTGTTTAAAATAAGGATAGATGGAGAAAGGTGGTCAATCTGGTCAGCCATCAGTCTCTAATGAAAATGTCCTAATCAACATTGTGAAATTTTTGAAACCATGCTGTCACAGTTTGATCCTTACCAATTAAGAAATTTATCATGTGATAGATTTAGGGATTTGCAACCTTAGTTACATATCTGGGACTCAAACTTGGGTAAATTCATAATTCCCCAAACATACATCTATTTTTCAGTCTTTTCCCAAAAAACTAATCAAATGGTTACTCAATCGAACCCTATCCAAATCCAACCATCCAAGAAAACGATTATATCTTATAACAACTTGGAGGATAGTGAAGGGGATGTTTTTTACCTTGCCCTCTCTTTCCCTAACCTTCACCAATTAATTCAAAGAGCCCAGGTTGATGCTAACAATGGTCGAAACTACTTGAACTTATGGGAATCGAACCTGGCCAGAACAATTGTTCCACAAACTTATCACTTTCCAGAATTGGTCAAATGGTGTGTTGTCAATTACCAGGTGGATAGGCAATAATTGATTTATGTACATGATTCTAGGATAGTCTGTGAAATAAGTAAAGAATCCATTTCCCAAATGCTCCAAATTTCAGACCATGCTTATATGAAACTATAGATGATGATGATCTTGACTCGAAGTACCAAGCATTATCACAGTATGAAAGAGAGAGTTGTTGAGTAATATATTAGTCCAATATGCCCCATTACCAACTCATCCACCTCCTTTCAAATCCACCATCTTCCCTGACCTAACCAAGCAGGCTATTACCATGATTTTTCAGGTCTTAGGCTATGAACATGATAGAGCAATGGATAAAACAATTTTAGGTTTTATTTTTGTCTTATGTCCACCGGAGTCAATCACCCTCAAAAAATTTGATTATTGTCAATTCCTACAGGAAGGAATTTCCAAATTGTCAAAATCCATAAACTTCCAGTTGTCAAATTTCCACAACAATAAGTCTTTTAGGTACTAAGCCTACTTGGTGCACCTCATATTTTTTAGTAATTCTTCCTTTTTTTAGAGATTTGGGATCAAAACAATAGATGATTCAGGTAAAACCAATACAGTAATTGAGTGGACTGAGGAAGTGAGGAAACAAGACCAAAATAAAGTTTTCATCCTTTATGTAAACAAGTTCATGAGTGCATGCTACATTCTTCTCTATGGCACTCGGCCTCCTAGGATGTTTCCTAAGTTTAAAAATATATTGCAGTTGAGCAAAGATACCATATTAGGATATCAGTACCTAGCTTAGGATCACACCATCATTAGAGCATATGGTTTTGAACATGAGCCATACAAGCTGTCAATTTTCCTAGCTCCTAGAATATTTTCTTTGGAATACATCGTACATAGGCTCATTTCAGATCAATTTCATTTTGTCTAGCATAAGTAGGCCATCACTTTCAATTTGCCTCAAGGGGTTGGCCCTTTCTTGGTCAATCTTAGAACTTCTCTAGTTGTTACAAAAGAAATGCTACAACAAATGTATTTTTAAAAGGGAATTAAATGGGTGTATGACCCACATGGTGTGATTGCAGCCAGAAGGCCCATGTATAAGCATCTACGAAATCCTGTAGTGGAAATAACTACTAACCTAGATTCATGGGAAGACGTTAAGCAAATTCTAGAGGAAGAGGCCCAAAATCAAACTACCACTCAGTCAATGGACCAATCGGATGTAATTCAGACTCCTTAGAAACAAGAATTACAAATTGGAAGGAGGATATTTTCAGACATGCATTCTGAAATGGATATTGATGATCAGTTGAATGAATAGCCACTACAAGGAGAACACCTTCTTGCAGAGGTTTTTATGGAACCTCCCCTAAAAATTATTCCCTTATCTATAAATAGCGGAGGTGGGCAGTCAAAGGTTTTTGCAGAGGTTTTTTTTTGGTGTGCCTTTATGAAACATACGCACCGGTGTGCATCTAAAAACTACCGCATTGGTGCTTAAATGTTCAAAAGCCCCATCATTGTTCATAGTGGAGGTGCGTCACAAGAGGTTTTTGCGGAGGTTTTTTTAATCAATGTGTCTTTAACATATCAACGCAACGAAAATTTCATGAAATTAATAAAATTACATGCATCGAATAAATAGCACCATTGTCGTTGAACATCACCCACTGGTGCGCCTACCTGTCTAAAGACCCACCGAGGTAGGTTAAATTCAAAAAAATACTAAACCAATTTTCATTTTTACAGTGCATCATGTGCTTTCAAACTCTCAAGTAAACACATGTGCTCACCTTTTTTCATAAGATGCCTTGTTTTGGGTGCTCTACACCGACTTGGATAGCTCCATTGCTAGATTCCACACATTTCCAAATTTTGGAAATTACCACAAATTTTCATTTCCTCTCAATGATGCAACCATGCCTCCTTGGGACAGAACTGAGAAGGTAAATTATTTATTACCTTCCTATTTTCATTTTCATCCAATCAAAATTACAATTTAGCTTGAAATTGGGCATTTTTTTCATTTTTTTTTTAAATTTCACGCGATGCTCCTAAACGGTTCATCTCACCCCAAAGAGGTGTGTATTGTGTTAAATACACAGTGAACATCAGCACCAGTGCATCGATATATGGCCACACAGGTGTCATTCAAGCTATCGCACCGCGAAAAATTACCAAAAAACAAAGTAGTGTGTCCTTCAGAATGCCCCGACACCAGTGCAAACTAAGCTTATACCCACATTGGTGCATTACGCTTCATTTACCGCGCCATTATTTCAAAAATATATAAGATTTAACCTAGTGGTGCACCAAGTTTAATCAATCTCCCCAGGGTGTACCCGAAACATAACGCCATAGTGAGCACCTCCATCGATGCATCTATATATGTCTGCATCGGCGTTGTTCAAGCTAGCGCACCATGATAAATTACCAAAAAAACAAAGCGGTGTGTCCTTTGGAACGCCCCGACATCGGCACAAAATGGGCTTATAACCACACTAGTGCATTACACTTCAATAACCACATCGTTATCTCAACGATTTATAAAATTCAACCTAGCAGTGCACCAAGTTTAAGAAATCACCACAGGGCGTACCCAAAACATAACACCCTGTAGAATCAGTGTTTAAACGCACCACCATACTTTATAGTCAAATTATATGCACTGAATAAATTGCACCAGTGTCATTGCATATTACACCCCAGTGTGTTTAAATGTCCCAAAGCATACCGAAGTAGGGTAAATAAATAAAAAGTACCAAATCGATTTTCATTGTTACAGTGCATCACGTGCTTCCAAACTCTCAAGCAAGCACGGGTGCTCACCTTTCTTCCTAAGAAGCCTTGTTTCTAGTGCTCTACACTGACTTGAATATCTTTGTTGGTGGATTCCACACATTTCCAAATTTTGGAAATTACCACAAATTTTCATTTCATCTCAACAGTGCAACCATACCTTCTTAGGAAAGAAGAGACCAAGTAAATTATTTATAACCTTCCTATTTTCATTTTCATCCATTCAAAATTACAATTTAGTTTGAAATTTGTGAATCTTTTCCAAAAAAAAAATCAATTTTGTGTGATGCGCCTAAACAGTTCGGCTCGCCTCGACACAGTGTGTACTATGTTAAATACACAGTGAGCACCATCATCGATGCGTCAAATACATGTATGCACCAATGTGGTTCCCTCAAGTGCACCACGATGAATTATTAGAAGCAAAGTGGTGTGTCCTTCGGAACGCCCTGAAACCGGGGCACAATGGGCTTCAACCCGCATCGACACATTTCACTTCATTAAACACATCGTTGGCTTAATGATATATAAAATTTAACCTATTTGTGCACCAATTATATCCAACAACATTGGGGCATACCAGAAAAATAACGTTGCGATGTGTCAATGTTCAAACGCAGCACCATATTTTATAAAAATCATACACACATCAAATAAATCACTCTGGTGTTGTTTAACATTATGCACCATTATACTTCACTCAACTAATGACACTCCTAACATAACGATTTATAAAATTTAACGTAGCAGTGCAACCATTGTAATCCAATGCACCAGAAATATATATAGAAATGCATTGGGACATATATTACCCGATTTTTCATAGCAGGGTGTCTCATTGGATGGCTCGTTCCTGATGCTCTATCCTTTACAACATGGTGCATCCTTTGGAACTCCCCAAAACTGGTGCACAATGTGATTCTACCTGCATCGACACATTTCAATTCATTAACTGCACCGCTAGCTCAACATTGTATGGAAATTTAACCTAGCGATGCACAAATTTTTCCCAACCGTATCGGTGTGAACCAGACACATAATGCCCCAACACATCAATGTTAAAATGCACCGCCATACTTTATAAAAATAATACATGCACCAAATAAATCACACCGAAATCGTTTAATATTACCCACTGATACACTTAACTTAACTAAGGGCACCACTTACATAACGATTTATAAAATTTAATGTAGCAATGCAACCATTGTAATCTGACACATTGGTATTGTATACAGAAACACACGAGGACACATATTGCCTGAGTTTTCATAGTGTGGTGTCTCATTGGACGCCTCGTTCCCGGTGCTCTATCCTTTACAACGCATTGATGTACAAAACATCGATGCTCCACTATCATGCTAGTGTCGGTGCATTAATAGTAACTCGTTGCACCACTTCAACTGCGATATCGAAGTTTATCTTAGTGATGCCCATTAATCCACCAAGTGCATCGATGTCATAAAAACAACGTCACTAGTAGACAACATGTCGATGCTCTGGTAGACATGGTGCACCGGAGCATTATGTTTAACAAAGGGCACCATGGATTTTTGTGTTATAAATTTTAGCGTTGTGGTGCGTCTTTGTTAACAAGATGAACCGGTACTGATAAAAGAACTTTGTTGGTGTAGATAGTGTTATGGACTCACCAGTTAGCGATGTTTTTTGTTTTTCTATAGTGCACCGATTGTTGGGTGTATGAACTATTGAGGGTGCACCGGTTTGTTTTAAAGATTTATTTGCAAAAAAAAAATTGATTTTGGATTTTTTTAAATACATGTCATTTATATATGTATTTGTTTTATAATTTAAATTTATTTTATCTTTATATATGTTCCTAAAAATATTTGTATGTGAATCAGAGACGACGATGACGAGAGCAGGAGGAGGCGGGGCGAGGACGAGTCGAGACATATACATTTGTTCGTGAGTGGGAGGTCAGGGAGAGGGATAGGGAGGCTTACCCTCACCCTATTTCACAACATACTCATGACCTTTTGATGAACATTGGCCTCCTAAAGTTTTATCAAGAGGGAAGATCCCTTAGGGGGAACTCTGCATTGTTACAGCAATTGATCTATCGATGGGATCATGGGAGACAGGAGTTCAAGGTCGGTCCGGATATGTGGTATCATCCCATGGAGGAGGATGTGTATTTTATCACTCGGTTGTTTAGGAGGGTGTATTTTCCCCATTTCCCTGCACTACTAACCAATGCCGCAGGAGAGCCCCGCCTGGCATATGTGCATAGATATGTCAGTCTGGATATTACTTCGGCTTCAGAGTTCCAGGTTAAAGGTGGTCAGCTACGTATAGGTGCATTTGAGAGAGAGAAAATCAGGTGCCCCTATTATATTCTCTCGTCACTATAATAGTATAGCTCTAATGGGCAACACATTAGTTTCCCTATGTTGTATTATGTAGATAGTTTATTGCAAGAGCCCTGATTGATTAAGTGGGAGGATTTTTTTTTAGATAGTTTTGTCATGCATTAAATCATTGTTGCTCTGTTTTTTCTAGGATGAGATTCTTCCCATTCGCGTCTGAGTTGTATACACTATTTTTTGAGAGGATTCATGTCACTCGGCCAGAGGTACTCCACTTTCTTGCTAGGCCTATGTTTGATGCATGTATGTGCATGTGGGGGTAGTTGATGCCCAAGAAGGGCCCTTCCAAGTATCTCATTACTCTGGTGGGAAGGTCGATTATTTATTTATTATCTAGTGAGGATGATAATGTCCTTGATATTGTAGAGTACCCAGATGCAGATGAGAGAGGTAATATTATCGTTATGTTTTGTTCAATCTATTTGCATATTTTTATGTATTTAATGCACATGTAATTTTCTGTAACATTTTGTTTCAATTATCTTATAATTATTATCTATTGTTTTTCATATATTATCACAAACGTTGGGGATGTGCCTCCCCAACATGAGGATGAGGTGATGGAGGAGGCAGAGGAGCAACATCCAATAGTACAGAGACCCCACATGCCATGCAGGCCGGATTCAAGAGTCTGGCTAGAGGTGGCAGATGAGATATGCCATCTCATGACTAGTCATTGGGTGGTACTTGTACCCCCTAGAGACATATTACAAGTAGAGGCACTCTCCACTACATGGAGGTGTTTTCCTCATGACATGATGATGTTTATGTGTCATATTATTGGTGCGGTCAACCTCGTCGATACATTGAGGGTTGGTGCTAGTGATCACACTACATCTAGCTCATCAACAGATCCATGTGCATCCTCTACTCCACTACATGATCCTCATCTTCCTCCTGATTTTCCTCCACATGAGTCAACTGCAGCATTTATCGATCATCCATCCACATTTGATCCTCCTCCTACTCCTCCACATGTGTATGAACCTGTATCCATGTCTGATCCCCCTCCTACCCCTCTTCCTCCTCTTGTGTAACTATTTGTCGATCATTATCTTTCTCCTAGTCCACATGTGTCATTATTCATTGATCCTCTTCTTCCTCCTCTTCCTCCACATGTGTCACAAGATTATGATGCTTTGGACACTATGATCACATCGGGTATTGTTGATGCACATATTCATGGTATTTATATAGAGACACTTGATAGTGCACTTACGCCAACATTTTCTTCTAAGATAGTTGTTCTTGATAGAGGCTCTACCTCTGGTAGTAGAGACATTGATGCACCTGGCACTAGTGGTGGACCTAGCTAGTATCGGTATTGATTGACATTTATACTCATTGTTTTATATTTGACTGGAGATCTATATATGACATGTTTATTACAGATTTTGTTGAGATGTATGTTTGACATGTATATTCATATGTATATCTCCCATGTATATTATGCTTTTCATATAATGTTGTGGTTGTTGTTGTTGTTTGATTTATAAAATGTAATATGAGTATGCTAAAGACGAATATTGTTAATGATTTCTCTGTTTTTAAGTGAAATTTGATATGTATCACTCATTTAAATTTATAGTTTTCATATAATGTTTAACTTTACTTTTATGAAAGCGTTTAATTTGGATTGTGATAGCAAAAAGTTATAACCATTAATGTCATATAATGTTTAGTCGTTGTTCAAGGTGAATTGTTTGTTGTCCAACAAGATACAATATGTTGATTAAACGTGTTTAGAAACAAAAATACTTAAATATGATGAGTGAAATGATTGTGATTTGACTATTATGTCTTTTTCATATATTATAATAATAACATTATAACATAATCATTCATTAATAATAATGTTGATGATGTAATAATAATGTTATTTTTTTAGTTTTTATTATTCAAATATTACAAGACAAAGTTATAATACAGTTGTTTACTAAAATAATAATGATTCTATTTTATTAATATTTAGGTTTTCCAAAGATTTTATTAATTTATATTATCCAACTATTATAATATATGAAATTTATTCAATTAAATTTGAAATAATAAATATAGATAATAATAATACATTTTGGTCTATACACTTTCGATGAAATGGTTTCACAATGTTTTACTCTAACACAGACTTTGTGAATCTTTTATTAAAAAATCATATCTCCCAACATTTTATAATTAGTATTTTAAGAATTAGTAAAGTTGACAAAGGATTCTATACTTTTAGATAAGTACGGATCATTAAAAATTTTCTTAATTCTGACTAGGCTCTAGAAAAAAGACTCTTTTAGAATTTTCATGTCCTTCATATATTGACACTTATTTCGAGGAAAATATGAAAATAATTATTAATATAAGTTTATATGATTATAAAACTAAACAATGGAGTGGAATAGGTGAAGGCCATGATAGTTGCACTAATTAAGGTGGGGGATGCCATCAAATTTGGTAATTCCAAGTACACCACAAGTACTCTCAATGTTGCATGAAGTTATTTTGTTGGAATTGTCCTTAGAAGTTCCATCAAAGTATATATGTATTTGAATTTCGATCTTCTCAAAGGGTGATGTCATATTTCTAATAACCAAAGCATTAATAAAAACATAATACATTTTACAATTCAAATGTGCAATATTATAAATAGAATGTGGTACTCAAAGATGTTATTACAGAGTTGTTACCCCTGATCCCTATGTTTAGTGCATCCAGATATTCTCCACGTGGGTTATGATCGGACATCGTATATTTCTCTTGTATCTAGTTAGACACCCAACTGTTGGGATATATTTTTGGCATGTTTTCTTTTAAATTATCAGGATAAGGCATGCTTCTACCATTCAATCGTCTAAATGATTTCCTCCCACTGTCTCATTTCCTTCTTTTCTCTTCATACAACACGACCCATGGTCGCATTGCTTCTGCATTATAAAGAACGAATTTATTGATGGCATCCATTTCAAAATTCACTGATGTAGACAAAAATTCAAAATGAATAGCATGAGATCAAATATATATTATCAACTTAAAGAACGAATTTATTGATGGCATCAAAATTTCTAAATTCGTTGATGTATAAAAGAGTTCAAAATGAATAGAATGGGATGAAAAATATATTATCAGCTTCAATGTAAACAATTTCTCTGTACTAAATTAACAAAATATAATTTACTTACTCTTTATTAAGCGCCTTTTTCTGTTCATTTGGAGCAACTCCCCTTCTTTTTTTTCCTCATCTTGATCCTCGTCCCAAATGATTTCCCCTTCTGTGTCATCAATTTGCTTGATGTACTCACTAGAATAATAGAACAACTTGTATAATATGTACACCTTTGCCATAGATCCCTCTAGTGTTTTCCCTTCGTCGAACAAACACCTTAATTTTTTTCATGTACCTATCTAAGAAGAACATCCAACGACATGAGAGCACCCCAACTAATTCAATCTCATCATGTAGGTGAATTAGAAGATGGAATTGCAAGTCCATAAAACTCATGGGAAGTTCCTTCTCAAACATACAAACAAACTCAGCTATCTCTCGGCACCATCGTGGATTGCTAGCCATATGAATCTCCCTTGATGTGATCCAATGTACAAATGAAAATAATTTTGATATGGAATGTTGCAGGTCATGGGGGAATTCATGGTTCACAAAACCATGCACGAACAAAGGATAATGACACTACAAAATAGACACACACATCATTATTTTCCACAAAGCGGTGAGTGCATATCATATTTTTACCGACATCAGTATAGAACTAGGATAATCATGTATTCAGCATACATAACCTTAGAAGGTTCATATGGTCATGTGATTTCAACCACGACAAATTCTCATCTACAATGAAGCAACATCATAGAGTCGACCCATACAAAGAAGGTGCCTTCACACCCAATATAACATCCTTCGCTCTAGACAGATCATCTTTCTTCAAAATCCATGGAACATCACCTTCTTTAAAAGACCAAGAGGGACCAACCTCTCCTCTAGTTTTGTTTCTTGGTCAATGTCTCTTTTTAGTATTTGAAGCAATAAGATCTCTCCTGGCAGCCATTGTGTCACATTTATTCCATGATATGTGCCTCCATAAATAATATGAAACATTTTTTAATGTATGCATGGGATCTAGTAAGTGCCCAATCTTAATATGCTCCCAATATAGAAGCTCATAAAATACGTATTTTCTTTTCATCCCAATGGAAATTTTCTCAACATAAGTGTCAAAAAATTTAGTATCATCGAACATAGTTTCCCCATTTGAATCAAATAATTATGCCATTTCCTTCTCCTTCTATGTGTCGTATGCCCTATTCCAATATGTCGATGTCATTATTCTAGTTCTTCATGTTCTCTCTAGTTTACCATTGAAAGCAAATGTATCGCTTCTATAAGGGTGTTCTTCTAGGAGGAATACCCTCGAATAGTCGTACACCAGATTTTGTAGGTCATTGGACCACTTAGCCTTTAAAGAAGGTCCACAACATTTACATCCATGATACCCTTTTTTTACAAGACCTACGATGTTAACATATACATAGCATGTTAGTGTCAAAAAAATAGTTGCACCAAATGAAGTATGCCAATTAAAATTACAGATATAAACAAATCGATGAACATGCGTACCGGAGAAAACTCCCAATCTTGGATAATTGTGCGTGGTGTATGCACATATGCCATACAACGTAAAAGACCTCTTCATTGGGATGGGTCTTGATGCATCATATACATGTACCCCTTCCCATAATTTCTTATATTCATCGATCAGTGGTTAGAGCTAGACATCCATTCTCTTCACTTGTCTTCTACCCGGGACTATAAGAGCAAACATAAGATGTTCATTCTTACGGACAACCATGGGGGGGTATTGTTATTGATCACTACCACTGACCAAATATAATAGTTGGTTTTTTGGAGGGAATACGAGTTAACTCCATCCATATCTATGCTCAATAGGAGGCTTTGTACTTCATCTTTGAATTTATAGGGCCATGTATCCTCTATATGCTTCATGGCTATCAAATCTATTGGGATTCGCATAACTCCTGACTCACTTATATGTGAGGTGTGCCACCCATGCAACATGGCTAATTGTTTGCAATGAAAGAGCCTTTGAATCCTTGGAATTATAGGCATGTGCCTCAATATCTTATGAGGAGGACCATATGCCTTACCCTTGTTTTTTTATTTATGGTACCTTTCATGCCCACATTCTAGACATATGTCTTTGTCCGCATATTCGTTTCTGTATAGAATACAATCACTCAAACAAGCATGGTATGATATGTACTCAACACCCAACATTTTCAGCATTGGCTTTGCCTCTACGCAGTTATTGGGCAATCGATTATCCGGAAATACCTTATTTTTTAATAACCTCCAATTAGTGGGCAATAGAAATTTACATTGTCATTAAGCATGAATAAAATCAACCCTTTTCTTCCTTCATTGTGTGACAAGATTCCTTAAAAATT